>APFE030259742.1:0-41190 GCA_000404065.3 Pinus taeda
AAATATGCCTTTTTCTGGTTAATGAACCTGAAAACCAAGAAAGAAAGACAATTCCACCAAAATAGACATCTCAAACTCCTCCTACATGTTATCTTCAAATTTTTTTCTTATAGAATTAACATCTCTTCAAAAAATTATGACATCCATGTAGATAACAATTATTAGCAAGTTATATTTTTCAATCTTGATGTAAATTTACTATCTGCAATTCCTCTCTTGAAGCCTTGCTACTAAATATTTATCCAAACTAGAATAGATGCATGTTTTAAAACATACAGGTATTTATTCAATATACACACATAATACCTATCTTCTAATAGTTGAGATCCTTCCGGTTGCTCAAAATAAACTTCTTCTTGTAGTTCTCCTTTTAAAAATGTTTATTTTACGTCCATTTGATAAAATTTAAACCCCTTAAAACTTAGAAAATCCAACAACGTCTTTATTGCTTCAAATCTAGTTATTGGAGCAAATTCTTATTCAAAGTCTACTCCTTCAAATTGTGCATACCCTTTGCGCATTATTCTAGCCTCGTTCCTTATAATTTGTCCATCCTCATTTAATTTGTTGCTAAAGGTCCATTTTGTGCCAATGACATTTTTATTTATTGGTTTTGGAACTAATTCCTAAGATTGTGTTTTTTCAATCTAGTATAATTCCTCAATCATGACATTTACCCAATGCTTATCTTGACTTTCATGAGAAAAAAATTTGGGTTCAATAATTGATAGAATAGAAGTACCTATCACCTTTCTTCTAGTCCGAACTCCTAATGTGCTCCTACTTCCTTATCACCAACAATTTTTTTTAAGGGTGATTCTTTTGCACATACCTTCAAGGAATTTTTGAATGAGAGCATGTTGCCTCTTCTGCTTCCTCGTGATGTTCATCTTCATACTCTCTATTCATTTGGTTAGCTAGAATGATGTATTTTGGTTTCTTCTCCTCGAGAGGTAAATTTTCATCCACCTTTACATCAATGTCATCAACAATATTTCACAATCTCTCGTTATAGCATCTATAGCATTTGATATTAGTTAAATATCCTAGACATGTGCCCTCATCAGATCTAGCATCAAACTTACCCAAATCATCATCATTTCCACAATTAAAACATTTGAAAGGAAACTTACCTTTGTATTTTCCAAACCCTCTCTTCAATATTATGACAAATTTGGCTTCTTCTTCATCATATTCATAGCTCGAGTCTTCTTGATCTTCTTCGGTCTTCTTATTAACTTTGAATTCAACTTCCCTTGATGTAGATTTTCCTTTTGCAGTTCTCATTTCATAGGTAGTTAATGTTCCATGTAGTTGATCCATCGAGGTCTTGCATCTCCTCAATGGATGAAAGTTTGGCATTGAATCTGGTATGGAGAGATCTCAACACCTTTTGAACTACTATGGATTCCTTAATAGTTTCATCATGACCTCTCATGGTGTTCATTATTTCATACACACGAAGGAAAAAAATTGCTATATCCTCATCCTCATTCATCTTTAATGATTCAAATTGCATTCTATAGGCATGGATTTTTGCTTTCTTTACCCTGTTTTCACCTTCATATCTTTTCTTCAAATTGTCCCATTTCTTTGGCTATGTTGTAGTGCATGAATTTAACAAATTTAAATTCATATAATCCATCGAGGATTGAATTCATTGGTTTAAATTTGTAATAAAACTCAAGCTTGTCTTCTCTTTCAACCAGCACATATGGATTTTCATAGCCATTCAATACTATAGCCCAAACATCTACACCAAGGGACATTAGGAAAGTCCTCATTCTTACCTACCAAAAAGCATAATTTGTTCCAATGAACAAAGGAGATTTGTTAGAGAATTTCCTTCATGGATGGACATGTTATAGATATAGATCTACCTTTCAGTTGTTAAATTTTCGCTCAAGGAACCTGCTCTAATACCAATTTCTATAAATATGATTATAGGGGGGGGGGAGGTGAATCAGTATAATGGCCAATTCTAACTAATTAAAACACTTCAACACACATACATTATTAATCACATCAACAACATGAAAATATATATATCAGCCTACTATTACTGTGAATGATCTTATATGAAGCAACCTACTATTACATTGATTTTTTGGCACGAAACTCCTGAAATGTTTTATTGGCACCAACGAAAAGTGCTTAAATAAATCCTTTATTTATGTTTTTAACTTTTTTGTGTTTCTCTTTTGTTTTACACATCACTCCTTATTATGTATCTTCAGCTTTGTTTGATCTATGGTCCTTTTATGTTTCTCCCATATTACACAACATTCAACTACACTCAGATTGAATGGATACACATGTATTCCTTCACTTTATCTTCTGAACTCTTTCGCAATCACATGTCCTCCACAGACTTCATGCCTTAGAATTTTTTCACACTTTTTAGACCACTGAACCACAACAAACAATTACACACAAGAAAACCGACCTCTATCTCAATCGACCAAGTCACTCAAGTTCCAAACTTCTCTACCATATTTAAACTGAACTAGATCAATAAATTCATGTTGGGTTGACATTCCATGGAGGACTATCCATAAAACCCAAAGTATTACTACAATGCCTTCTACTAAAAATCTAGTTCGAATAACTTGGATAGGATTTAAATTAATGTCTCCTTGGCTCTTCGCGGGTTTACTTTATATCCACGAAACCACATAGTGTGACCATGTTTACACACGTTTCAACAAATCCATGGTCCACTTGAGTGTATTAATAGACATTTGGATACCAAGGTTGCTTTCAATACCAAATTAGGGGATTCACTATCATTCCATAAGATCAAATGACAAGACCACATGACACCACTCTAGTGTATCCAAATATCCAGGTCTTAGCACTAATCAATGATGTTGTATATGCTGACCCCCAATTGCCCGAATATATTCTCATTTGACTTTGGGACCAAGTACTTTAACACCTCACACTTCATGATCCAAGGCTAGGACCGAGAGCTTAAATCCCAAAGGTGCTTAGGAACCCAGGTTAAACAATCACCAACTTCTAAAGTGCACTAACTGATTCAATTGACATTAATAACAAATAAGACACTTCAGGCCCCCCCTGACTATCCGAAATTTAACAAAAGGGTGGAGGGAGGTGAAATTTGTCATATATGAAATTAAATAACTGACACCTTGTTAATGCACACGACCAAATCTTGTGATCCATCTGGAACTGACGATGTGAAACTACTTCGGGGCCCCTCTCAACTTTCCAAACTATAACAAAGGGGGGGGGGTCCACCTTTTTCATTTGATGGACCATAATTTATGTTCTCAAATATTTGTTTTTTAGTCGCTACTAGATCGAGCATTCACAATGCATTGTTCCCTTTTTGATGTGCAGTGGATAGTGCCCGAGAGGCCCTTTGACCGTAGCACTTAAGCGCCATGTGATAAAGTCCTGGAACATGGGGCTTATCATCCCATCGCCAACCATTGGGGCTTCAACTATCAACTACCACTTTCCACTCATCGATCAAAATTACCTCCAATGGAACTCTAATGGACAAAATTACCATCTTTCGTCAAATTTATATAATGCATATGATAAGGAAATATTTGTTTACCACTCGCCGCCCAAGCTTGAGCCCTATCTACTCTCAACTAGTGGTCTGATAGATAGAACAATCATAAGATGTGAACTCTTTTGTTTGTCAAATGTTGCTTGTCTCTTGAGCTCCAATCGCTTCACCACCTATCAACCAAATTGCTTAACTTTGTGGAGCCTTGCAAAATCACTCCCTGGAACGAGTCCCAAAGCTTTGCCACCTCACTTGCTAAGTCACTACCACCTCATTTTCATGTTAGTTCCTTGCCACCTATCATGTCATATCATATGTATTAGGTTTCTCGAGGCCTAGATAAATCCGGTTGATTCATCATATTCTTGTCCAACTATGTGACTAGTGATCGAACCCCAGAGGCCCACATGATCGGATGACATCGAAGCCCAGATAAAACCAGTTGATCTGACATCTGCCTCATTTCACCTAATAAAAAATCAATTCATCCTAGATAACCAGATACCTGAATGCCTCAGTGCATCCTCAAATGAGTCCAACTACTCGAATGGTTTGAAGCTATTATTAAATTATCTTCACTTCAAAGACACTTTATTCATCATTCCTTAGTATTTTACTAAGTTCCATATATCATTGGAAATATTTTTGAAAGGCCTATCTATCCAACCATTGTTCATGCCCATTTTATCACAATAACTAAAGACAAAATTCCTACACAGTTAGGTTTTCAGATGACTGCATTTACTTCAATCATGAATATTCAAAAAGCTCCCCCCTAAACTTAACGTCAATCTCCCATGTTTCTAGACTTCGACGTCAATGACACTAAGGTTGACATCGATGAAAATATATGCAACACTATTTCTTTTTCCTTTTGAATTTTTATGAACTAAGAAGTAGACAATTGTTATACTTGAATATTAAAGCTTTTAAACCTTTTTTTTAGTCCATCACTCATCATTCCTCACCAATTTGTTCGTGTTCTAGTTCATAACTTCCTATTTTTACATTTAAAAACTATAGAGGTCATTAGTATGACCCCTTAAAAATAATATCTAATATCCATTCACATTGCTCAGTCCACTCATCAATATTTTTAAAAGTGCTTTCCACTTGAGAAACAGACATTTAATAACAATATATAAAATTTTCATAAACTTTATTACATTTCATAGCTTCCATAGCACTCCAATGCTACCCATTAGGTATACACCTTAAGAAAGTTGTCTAGGCTTTAATTGATTATTCTAATCCTACAATTTTCATTGTTTTTATTCAAATTAAGCACAATGTTCAACTATCACTAATATTTGATTGGCTAGGATAATATACCCTTTATGCTAAGGTTTATATATATATATAATTTGTAGAATTTTAATATTGTTTTATTATTCTACTTTATTTCCATTGTATAAGAACTCATTGGTTTATTACCTCTTTAATTTGCTTTCACCACGCTTTCTACAATTCCTTAAAATGAGTTCATCATTATCACAATCATTTAACTTCACTAGTTGGTCAACAATATTTTCTTCCTGATATGCATCATCCTTATTTAGACCTTACAATGATTCTTATCATGTTCTTATATGGAAATACTTTTGTGATTCCCCAATCATTTTCCAAAGGGATATTCATTCACGAGATACCTCACGAGTGTTAATTTATTTCATCATGAATATTCTCTAAATCCAAAATATTCCAACATGTTCTAAGATAAGTTACTACTATTTTATTTTATTTACTACAAATATAATCACATTGTTTATTTGTGAAACCTTTACTCAACTCACCTTGTCATATTTTCTAAGTATCCATCTAGTGATCTATTATATTCATCTCATCCTTCCAAGTTGGTCATTGTTACAAAGACCACAATAGGTCATCATCATTATTACAACAAGTTCATCCTTTTTTATTCCTCCATAAGATTACTTTATCAAATATATCTTGCTAACATTGGGGATCAAACTTAAGAGAAATTCATTCATTTCTTAAAACCCTTCTCTATTTACACTTATTTTTCCATCTTCTCATTCTAATAATAGGTTTATTATTCCTCCAAGGGTAATTGCATACCATCTTAAGATAGATACACATTGTTTCCAGTTTTGATTTCATTTGAATTTTATTACTATGCTCTCAAATTGATTAATTATGTTTTCCTCAGATCACACCTAAATATGATATAATGTGCCTTGTTTACTTCCTCAATTCATATAGGCTAGTTTGAAATGTTAAGTGATGTTATAATAGTTCATACACGATGGTGTATTTTTAATATCCATGTCCTAGTTCTTACATATATGATATCTAACACAAGGGAAACATGTAGAAATTCCTTGTAGATTCAAACTGCTAATTGTAATTTACTAAAACAATAGACTTGAATCTACTCTACTCATTAGCAGAAAAAATTAATCGTTCGAGAAATCATGAAGCATAAAAGAGAAATAATTAAATCAACACATTACACAATGATTTCTTAGGGAAAGCAAAAACTAAAAACCCCTGCTATCTGTATATTGTGTCAGTTAGAAAATATGAGAAGATTACAATGCTTTGCTCAAGCCCAAGCAACCTTTGTACTATCGCTATTTGTCTCACCACCTCACAAGCTGACTCTGACCAATACTTAGCCAATTATGTTGCCTGCCAGGCTCCTATTTCCTTGTGCTATTTCTCAAGGAATTATCCCCTATTAATTAGGGATAATGCCATCCTAAATTGCAAAATCTCTATAGGTCCTTCTCTGACTGCATGCGCCACCTATACAACTCAGAAAATTATACAACTGATAGTACACTTCCCTTTAACTCCAATCTCATCTAGGTAACTCAAATTGTATGCATGCACGAGTTAATTATGGCTTATCTATCAGTAAACTGGTTGAACACTAAAGCTGCACCCCACTGTTATACCTCCTACCAGTTCCTCCAATAGTTGGAACTAGTTTAATTGAATTTAGCTTAGCTTAACTGAATTAAATTGTTACAACTCAAATTAAACTCAACCTAGGCTCCTAAAATTTAGGAACCACTCTCCATGACTCAAGTTAGGCACTCAACTCAAATTAACTAAGCTAACAGAGTGATAACAACTTAGTTAACTCATTCAAGTTGTCTTGTGATGTGAAATTACAATTTCCTCCTAATTTAATTAAGGACAAAAGTAATTTAGGAATTTATTGTTGCATTTTCAACACTCCCTCTCAGAAAGAAATGGATTCACATATATCTCGATCCAAAACATTGGGAATGTACTGCATGCAACACTTTTCACTGTTGTTATTGCTACTAAAACATCTACAACTGAAAAGCATCCAAAAAACAAATTGAATCAACCATGTTTGCAATTGTTTACTGGGAAAACTGTGTTGTTACTGACTCTGCTACTAAGAATCCTTCTCTACTTTCAACACTCCTCTTCATTCCTCAGTATATGAATGACAATAATCCTCATGATACTGAATACTATGGGCCCCCATAGCAAGGTAATGATCCACGAGACAAAAAAACACCTCAATGGACCCTACCCAAATTTCTGCAACTCTTGGGACTCCAGCTCTACATTGCCCCACCTCACACCAGGAGGTATAGCTGCTTGCAAAGCAAACTCTGATATACTCATACTGTTGTTTCTATTTCTTTTCTACTTCTTCCACACTACTTCTGCAACTGCTGCAATAATGAGTCTGATCTCCCGAGACCCTGAAGTTAGCTTCGATAGGGCCGCTCCCTCTGAAATTAGACTCCCTCTAAGTCTCGATTTCCCTGTGGGAAATATCTTCTCCTCAATCCACTAATGTCAATGATCACAACTCATTTTTGTGTCACTAAGCATTGGCTCACTAATCTACCGACTAATGGCCTTCTAGCTACATTAAGAAGTCTGCACATAGGGTCTTATGGATCTGCCCAGAACTAGGGCTCCATAACTCCGCATCCTAAAAACTCATTAGTTATTCAATGATCATTGTACATGAGGACTTAAAGGACTAGTTATAATGTTAATCCAACTCTGATACTATGCAGAAATTCCTCGTAGATTCAAACTGCTAATTGTAATTTACTAAAAAAATAGACTTAAATCTACTCTACTCATCAACGAAAACAATTAATTGATCGAGAAATCACGAACCATACAAGAGAAATAATTCAATAAACACATTACACAATCATTCCTGGCGAAATCCACAACTAAAATCCCCTGCTATCTATATATTGCATTAGTCAGAAAATATGATAAGATTACAATACTTTGCTCAAGCCCAAGCAACCTCTGCACTATATCTATATGTCTCAATGCCTCACAAGCTGACTCTGGACAATACTTAGCCAATTATGTTTCCTTCTAAGCTCTTATTTCCTTGCTCTATTTCTCACGTAATTATCCCTCTATTTATTACCGAAATGCCATCCTAAATTGTGCAATCCTTATAGGTCCTTCTCTGACTGCATGCACCACCTGTACAACTTGGAAAATTATACAACTCATAGTATACTTCCATTGAACTCCAATATCAATTGGGTAACTCGAATTTCATGTAGGCATGAGTTAATTCTGGTTGATTTATCAGTTCACTGGTTGAACATTGAACCTGCACCCCACTACTAGACCTCCTACTAGTTCCTCCAACAATTGGAACTAGTTTAACCGACTTTGACTTAGTTTAATTGAATTAGATTGTTACAACTCAAATTAAACTCAACCTAGGCTCCTAAAATTTAGGAACCACTCTACATGACTCAAGTTAGGCCCTCAACTTGAATTGACTAAGCTAACTAAGCTAACTGAGTGATAAAAACTCAGTTAACTCATTCAAGTTGTCTTCTGATGTGGAATTACAATTTTCTCCTAATTTAATTAAGGACAAAATTAATTTAGGAATTTCTTGCTGCATTTTCAACAAAACACATAAGGAACATTTTAATTATTACCCTGCACTCACCATTATAGGTCAACATAATTCCATTAAATTTTGACTTTTATTATGAAATCAAATATGTCATAAATAATGTATGAAAAGGTGTCATTATCACATGTAGATTAGTTATAAGTTGTTTTTGCTTCTATCCTATTAATATCTTTCAAAGATATATTGTGACCATGAGTTTAGTCATATTGTCATTTTTGGTCATACCTATCTTTGAAGGGAATAAGAAACATATCTCTTATATAAATTCTTTTATTAAACACTTTATATCAATTATTTTCAATCCATTACATCCATTTTATAAGTTTTGTGATTTCCTATCCATATATTAAGTCTCATGTTATAGGATTTAGGGATCAACTATGAATGTTACAATCAACCACACATCTTAATAATTGTATGTGCATCTTAATAATTGATTATTCATGTGCATGTGCATACACATAATTTATTTCATTTACTACCACTAATATGAAAATAGAGAAGAAGGGAGAAGAACAAGAGAAAAATCATCTTACATAGCTCCATGGAATAAGTGTCAAATCTCTATGCACTCCACCTAGGGTTTTCATAACTTACTATGTTAACTCAAGCCTATGTTGGGTCCCATATATGCCAGCCAGAGTAGTAATGAGGATGTCCTCAATGCTTGTAGAAACTCACCAAATTTCACTCAAAGGACAAGTGATCTGAGTATTCAAAAAATTCCATTAATAACCTATGACTGCAAACCAAACTCTAGTTTCCTTATAATTTCCACTAATAAGTGCCCAAAATAAAGTGTCCCCCCAAAGAGAGATTTAAAAATGCTCTAAGAGGCTAGGGGTGCATGACCTTTCACTCTTAAATGATACAATGGAATATCCTCGAGGACAATTTCCCTTATCACTAATAGTGCACATAGATGACAAAATAAAGCTAGATGAAACTTAAAATAGAGATCCACAATGTAATAAACAATTTGTTACATGAATGCATTTATTTATACAATAGACTACATTCTTTTGTTGCATCAATTATCTTTAGACAAGCATCTTACTCACGCTATATAACACCTAGTGAACATAGAAAACAACCATTCTTGCCCTCTTCAACAGGAAATGTCCTCGAAGCAAAATTAATAAATATTTTTCAATATGCCTAAATGATCATCATGAATCCACCTAATTTTATCAATCCATCATATCTATACTAAAAATCTATAAAGTGATATAAAACTAAAAAAAAAAAAAAATTATCTTAATTAACAATATTAATTTGACAAAGGATCTCCAAATGTCAAGCATAAAACTATTTCATAGTCAAATAACCATCACCTAACAATATAAACTAATATAAACTAATATTTTTATTATTTAATTATAAAACACAATTTTTATTTAGTTTTATATCATTCACTATATTTAATTTCTATACTTAAGATACCCCCTAAGTTATCTCCCATAATTCTTGATAATAACTTAAATAATTCATTCTTCTTAGATGACTTCCTTTGTGATATACACATTTATAAAGCAAATTAATGTCAAAGAAACACTTCTATTAACATAATATATCTTAAGAATCTATATTCCTTTTGTAACAACCCTGGTGAAAAGTTCATGTAATAAAAGTTAATAAAGGCAAAAGAAGACCACGGTTAAGACACACTTATTCCAAGCTGAATATTGGGCAAAGATATCCTAGTGGGCATCACTGGATGTGTACGTTTTGGCTAAGGAAAATTGGCAAAGGCATTAAAAGTCAAAAAAAGAATTTTGGCACATTTATTTATGAAAATAAAGGAAATTAGGAGAAAAGGAAGGTAAAAGGTCACAGGTTGCATATGAGGAGGAAAATGAAGGGAAATAATGGAAAATGAAAAAAACAGAGACCTCATTCATAAAAAGGCTTCTGAGGATCAGTGGGCAAGCTTTTTTTAGTTCAATTTTGGATCTCTCTCTCTCTCTCTTGGTCACTTAGAGTTTCTTGGAGCACTCTAGCTTGGATCAAGGAAGCAAAAACAAGTAGAGGGAAAGGAAGCAAAGCAAGGATCAAGGAAAGGAAGGAAGATCAAGCAACTTTAGCAGGAATACTTGCAGGTAACCTTTTTCATGTGTGATTTCCTAGCTGGTTTGGACATGCATGGTCTTGCATGTTGGTGTATGGTTCTCTTGTTGTCGGTGGCATGGTTTTGCCAGGTTATGACAATGTTTTTCAGCCCAGCCTTGCCTTTTTCCAGATGCCATGGTGTTGGGATGTTTATTTCAGTTTTTGAGCTTTGGTTTTCCAAATAGATTTCGGAATCCGGGGCGGTGGTGGTATCAAGTTTCATTTCTTAAGGCCTAGGAATCCCTTGACTGGTTTTGGCAAGATACACGGTAAAGCTTGAGGGAGCAGTCTCAGTTTAGGGCCTGCTGATCTGGGTTTGGATTTTGGTAAATCATGAGAGACAAGGAGACAGAAATTTCCTCAAGGATAGTGATGGATTCCATATGGCATTCCAAGTTCAATTCGATTGTGATCGGAGCACCTGTTTTGGTGTGATCACGGTTTGATGAGGGTAGAGGTGGTTTAACCTTTCGATTCCCTTGGTTGTTCTTGGATTGGTTGTTCTCTGAGATCCCACATTCATGCTTGGAATATGGCACGGGAGTGACTAGCTGAAAGAGAGATTTGGTTCAACCATGTCTATGGTCGGGTGGTACGTGGAAATCCTGAACCTGGTCGTCTTTTTCCTATGAGTAATAAAAGCTAAGTTCTCTTACTTTTGTACTGATTTATATGTGGATTCAATGGCTATCTTATCTCTGATATTTTCATGGTTTTATGCTAGTTATAAACATGGTTAAATGATTGATTCACGTCATGGTTATTTCATGTATTTACTTGTAATTGTTAAATGGATGGATGAAATACCTAATTGATGACGTAGTAGTGCAATGGAGAAGGAGTTGATCCTTTTGGTTATGTTTCATAAGTGGTTTCAGTCATTTGTGTTATGTCTTGTATCCTAGATCTGTAGGCTGCATTGATGCCAAGTGTTTGATAAAATGTCAGTCCTGATTGGAGATACTCAGGCCTAGTCTTGAGGTTGATTTTGATTTATCAACATTGTTATCAAGTCTTTATTGAATTCTGAAGGTTGTAGCAAGTTCTTGGCAGAGGTCGGGATTCTGGGCTAGAAAAGTGGCTTAAATCCCGGGGTCATTGGTACATAACTAGAAGTTTTGGTCTAAATTCACTGGCAAGCAGATCTATGAGAACGACTTTAGGTTTCTAGTCACTCCCTTGCCCATAGCATGAGAGCGACTATGACCTAAGATATCCAGAATAACAGTGGGACCCAGGGACAACCTGTCTGAGTGGTTGACTCGTCTCCTGAGGTTTCTATTGATGATGTTGGATGATTTTGTGTGATGTTCTGTCGATTCCAGTTCCTTAAGGTCACATAGGAGGTCAAATCTGATCATAGTAGCCTCTCGTCTCATGTTTACCCTAGTTGGCATGGTTACTTTGGGCAGACCTGGGAGGGGGTGTTACATATTGATATCAGAGCGTGGTTGCGCTCTCTTTGAGTAAATTTGTAACCATGCATGGTTATAGATTGGTATCAAAGCGAGTTGCAATCTCTTTGGGTCATATCTGATGCTACAGATGTGGGTGAGTGTGTTGGTCATGCATGCATGTCAATTGTGTGTGTGTTCTTACACTTGTGTTCCATGTGCTTGTTGCACTGCATCATATTGATCATGGTTGTAGTAAGGTTATCATGAGAAACTTGATGTCAGTTTTATGGAATGCATTGTCAGGAGTATATGACTTGTTATATGATTATATGCATCTTGATTACATCCTTGTATGTTGGGTTGCATCCTTGATTATTTGATTACATCTATCAATCTTGTAGGTTGATTACAAGAATTGATCGCTTATGTTCGACTACATGTGGTTATGCGTATGTGTAGTTGATTAGGCATTGCTTATGCAGATTAATAGTTGCATGAGGAAATGTGTACAATGGACTAATGGTTATTGTCATGCAGGAGTTCATAACATGCATTGTTGATATGGCCTTGCATTGATGACTGGACCCTAGATATAATGATGTTTATGCATTATTACCCCAGATAGAATGATGTTTATGCGTTGATGCACTTATTTGATATATGTCTATATGGTATCATGGTTATGTTATACATGCACCACACTGATTTGATGATCTTGTAGACAAGGTATCTTCCCTAAGTTATGCTAAGGTACGTTGATTTATGGTGATTTGGTTTAGCTGACATAGTATGCCTTTCAGGAAAGAGACGAGATGGCAAGCAAGGTGGTAGACTACATAGAATATTCCTATGCATCAGATGAGAAACATGGTGTGGGTCACTCTTCTGATTTGGCAGACACATTGAGAAGCTTGAAGGAAGAAATAAGGATTTTCAAAGCAGACAATGAAAAATCATGCAGGCACAAGAGAAACAAGTAGAGGTGAATGTGATATTACCTCATATTTTGTCAAATTTGCAGTGACAAGGAACACTTCGAATCAGCCATGGATATGAGGACAAAAATAATGGGGCATATGGCAGTAGGTCTCATAGTAGACATAGGTTGGATAGATCAGGCACGATCAGAGATGCCAAGATGTTGGACACTCTGGATAGGAGAGGTGACAGGAAAATATATTACTCTAGTTCTATGATCAGGTGCTCAGAATTATGCTAAAAAAATCGAAGTGTTAGAATCTTGTCAAACTTAGCTTTAGATTGAAGGGCTCGTCATTCTGAATCCAATGGTGTGAACGACACTCAAATCTGAGTTCGTATGCGGAAGATAGAGCAAGTCAAAGTTCAAGTTTGACTTGTCTATGTGGCAGGATTGGATGACATGGCAAGGGTCCCAGCGAATGGGGAAGTGCCAAGTGGTAGGTTTCCACTGGGTCCCGCACATCACATATCAAGAAAAAAAGGCGCAAGTTAAGAATCAGCCCCCGTAAATTGCACCAAACACCCTGTTGTTATGTTGTTACCACCGGTAAAGTTCTGATTGGGATAAGACTGCTAGACGCAATACTTTTATGTGTTACAGTTTAACATCCCGACGGGTTCGTCATATCGCACTGGTTATGTACCCGCATCTGATTACTGAATGCAATAAGACATAGATGCAAGAATTTTATATATCACAGTTTAATACCCCAACGAGTCCGCAATATCGCAATCGTAATGTTCCCATGTTAACAAGAACTTCGGTCATTGAATTTCGTCGATTGCGATGAGCAGGAGGTTCCGAACGTAGGATTATATATATTACAGTTAATTATCCTCGGTGGGTCTGCAATACCACAATCGCAACATTTTTCTGTGTTGGGAGCCCACATAACTTGTCGATTTCTATTTGGATACGGCCGACAGGATATAGCTTACCGAACGACAAATTTCTCACTCCATTAATGGATTTTGGAGTGGAAATGGAGTTTTTGGTCGGTTTTGGAGCATTTTGTGGAACAAATAGTGGAACAATTGGGAGAAGTCATAACGTCTTCAGTTCTTATCCAAATAGAATGCAAAAAGAGGCTAGATAGCCATTTTTGAGGATTTTGAACTCATTGAGACAGGTTTCAGAGGCATTTGAGCATTTGTAAACACACGTTTGTTGTAATCTGAGCATAATAGAGAGGCCAAAGCCATTGGAAGTTGGACCAAGGAGACGTAGCCCAGGAGGGGTGAACTCCTTTATCATGTGCTTGTTGTGTGTTGTATTTTGATGTTCTTTCTTGTTATTTTGTTGTTGTTCGACATATATTTTTATGTTAAATTGTTTTATAACATTTACATAAAAAAATCTCATGCGAATCAGTTAAGTAAGCAAAAGTATTGTATCCTTAAACACTTGATAAGAAAATAATAAGCATCTTGGGTTTTATTTTGAATGGGGAATTAGCATAGCATTACTAATCTTCTCCATTTCAAATCAAGTTGGTATCAGAGCACTGGTTTTTTCTTACTAGATTTTCTTTGTGAAAGAAGTATTTAATGTTTGCAAGTTTATGTCATGCTTACAAGGTTAAAACTCAAAAGAGGAGAAGGGAAGCTAGTTGAAAGCCCTATAGTTGGCTCAAGGGGAAGAAGAGCAAGGTTTCCAAAGTCTTCTACACCAGTACATCCTCAAGTTGCAGAAATTGCAATTGAGTCTCCAGAGATCATGTCTCATGAAGGATAATCTATCATGATAGAAGATGAGAAGACCTTCAGAAATGGTTTCTTTGATATGACATAGATGGTTAAGGTCCTATATGAAGAGAGGAATAGCAAGTTGCAAGGAGAAAGTTCCAAGCCTGCCAATGGAGAAGGCTCTTCAGGAGGAGGTAGTGGAAAAGAAGATAAAGGAAAAAGAGGTAATGGGAATGGAGGAAAACCTCCACCATCTTCTTCTTCGAAGGCATCTTCACCCTCTTCCACTACTACAACCCATACTCATACTCATCATCATTCTTCGAAAGGAACTGGTAAATCACATTTTCTAAAGCTTGATGTTAAATTTGAGTTGCCTATGTATAGTGGTGACGTTAATGCAGAGAAGATGGATAACTGGATTCGTTTTTTTGAATTGTATTGTATAATTCTGAACCTTTAAGAGGACAATATCAAAATTCAGTTGGCTTCATTGAGAATGGAGGGAGAAACACTTGTATGGTGGGAATCAAGGACTCAAAACGAGATCAAAAACATGGTAAGATCTCCATTTCTTGGAATGATTTCATTTTTGCTATAAAAAGAAAGCTCTACCCTTTAGCTCATATGCAAAAAGTTATCATGAATTGGCAAAATTTCAGACAGTTAAAAGGTCAAAATGTGCAAGAGTATACTCAAGAGTTTAGGAAAATAGTTCTTATGCTAGGAGTAAACTTACAATCACAAGATACTTTGCTGAAATAAATAGGAGGGTTGCATAGCTATCTTCAACATACCATTCTTATGTTTAGTCCCCACGAATCTTGATGAGGTCTGTGTCCAAGCTACACATCTCAAAGCAAGAGGCAAAAATGTACAAGAAGAAGGTAAGAAGAAGCCACTTTAGAGTGGTGAAAAAGGGAAGAAATTTAAAGGAGAGCAGAAGAAAAATGCTTCTATTAAGCAAGAAGGGGAGAAACCCATGTGCAAGAATTGTTCCAAGGAGGGTCATGATAAAGTGCATTGTTGGAAGGTTCATCCAAAATTAAGACCGAAGAAATTTAACAATAAAGGGAAACAGAGGACAAACATTGATGCACAACAAGGCTTGGGTTTCGACTTAGGAGATGAAACCAAGATTGGAGCCACAGTCACTAACAGAAAAGTTGTGGAAAGCACAGCAAAAAGGAATTTTTGGCAAGCACCAGCGCAGAAAATAACTCCAATACTGCTTCAAATGAGGAAAACAGAATTGAGTTGTTCCATATCAGAGTTATTTCCAAACACACCAAGATTGATACATTGTTTGATAGTGGATCGTAGGAAAATTTATTTTTTGTGAATTTGGTCAAGAAATTGAATCTGGAAATGGTGCCTCATCATAAACCGTATCCATTGGGTTGGATAACCAAGGACACCAATTTGCAAGTCACACGGAAATGCTTTTTCAGGTTTGCAATCACTGGCAATTTCATTGATGAAGTTGAATTAGACATTGTGCCATTGGATATTTTTGGGATTGTGTTGGGAAGCCCGTATCTGTATGAAAGGAAAGTCGTTTTCCACCGATTTGAGAACAAATATCATTTTTTCAAAGATGGAGTGGAGCATATTATGAGATCCCATCGCAGAAATCTTAATTTGCGCTTAGAAAGCGGAGGGGAAATGAAGCGACTAGTCAATTCCAACAAGAGTCAAGCAGAAGAATGATACAGAGCAGGAATCCTTTGTAGGTTGTGATATGAAGTTGGAGGTTGAATTTGCCGATGCGGTCAATCAATATGGAGACATGTTTCAAGAAGCAAAAGGACTGCCACCAAAAAGAGGAATTCAGCATGAAATTCAGCTACAGCAGCAAGGTCCACTCCCAAACATCGGTATGTATCGAATGTCAATTCTGGAAAGTTTAGAAATTAAGAAACAAGTCCAAGAATTGTTGGATAAAGGTGTAATTCATCCTTCTACTTCGCCATGTGTTTCACCAATTGTATTGGTACCCAAGAAAGATGGAACTTTCCGCATGTGTGTAGATTATCGGGCTTCGAATAAGATCACAATAAAGAATCGATACCCATTTCCCATAATAGATGATTTGCTAGATCAGTTCAAAAATGCAAAATATTTCACTAAATTAGACTTGAGAATTGGATATCATCAAGTAAGAATAGTTGAGGAGGATATTTGGAAGACTTCTTTTAAAACCAAACAAGGATTATTTGAGTGGTTGGTTATGCCTTTCGATATTTGCAATGCTCCAGCTACATTCATGAGAGTTATGAAGGATGTTTTAAGATCATTTCTTGATGAGTTTGTAATTATATATTTAGATGATATTTTGATATTAAGAAAATCACAAGCAAAGCATGTCAAGAATGTGAGGAAAGTTTTGGATATCATGAGAAAAGAACAATTATTTATAAAGATGTCTAAATGTGAATTCAGGAAAACTTCTTTAGTGTATTTGGGCCACATAGTTGGAGGAGGTGAGCTGAAGATTGACCCCTCTAAATTTTCAGTCATTGTGAATTGGCCCATACTAAAATCAGTCACAAGAGTAAGGAGTTTTCTGGGAGCAGCGTAGTACTGGAATAAGTTTATTGGTAACTTCTCTTCCATAGCAGCTCCACTACATGCTTTGACCAGTGTGAAGGTTGTCTTCCAGTGGGGAGGCAAACAAATAAAAAGCATTCGATGCTTTGAAACAATATATCCGTTCAGCCCTAGTTTTAGCATTACCGGACTTGAAACAACCCTTTGAAATACAAACAGATGCAAGTGACTATGCCATGGGTGTGGTTCTTTTATAGCATGGTAAGCCCATTTCATTTCATTATGAGATTTTTAATGTTGTTGTTATTAATTATCCTATGTATGATAAAGAGCTTTATGCAATACAAAGTGTGAAGAAATGGAAGCATTACTTGATGGGAAAAGAAACCATTATTCACACCAATCATCAACCTCTGCAATGTCTATAATCTCAAACTAAATTGCAGCAGTCAAGGCATTTTCGTTGGATGGGATTTTTACAACAATTCCACTTGGTAATCAAGTACAAGAAAGGTATTTATAACAAAGTTGTTGATATGATTTCTAGACCAGTTATTAACGTAGCCATTGTACTCAAGAACCATTCTATTGTGCCTGAAAGTTATGTTGAACAATACGCACAAGATGCCGACTTTCAAGAGGTATATTTAAACTTGAGTCAAGGCCACCAAGTTGAGGAATTAGACTACCATGTACATGATAATCTGTTGTATCATTTGGGAAAACTTTGTGCTCCATAGGAAGAGAGAGTAAATTTCACAAGGGAATCACACGCTTCTCTTATTGCTCGACATTTCGGTGTAAGTAAAACAGTGGCAAATATTCAGAGGTATTTTTATTGGCCTCGTATGCTTCAAAGTGTGTCACGTTTTATTAGAGGTTGTTCATTGTGTGCAGTCAATAAGCCTAGTAATAGGAAACTAGGATTGTACACACCATTTCCAGTGCCTTCACAGCTATGGGAAAGTCTTCTATGGATTTTGTAGTAGGTCTTCCTTTATCAAGGAAAAGTCATGATTATTTGTATGTAGTTGTGGATAGGTTCAAAAAGATGTGCATATTAATGCCTTGTAAAAAAAAAATTACAGCTCAACAAACAGCTCAACTTTTCTTTCAAAATGTATGGGTTCATTTTGGATTGCCTACTTCTATTGTAAGCGATCGTGATTCTTGATTTACTGGGAATTTTTAGTCAAGTTTATGGAACTTTATGGACACCAAGTTGAAGGAAAGTACAACCTTTCATCCGCAAACAGATGGTCAAACTGAAGTGGTTAACAGGAAAGTTACTCATATTCTAAGAGCATATTGCAGCAAACATCCTAAGTTGTGGGATGAACAGAGTCATTATATTCAGTATGCTTACAACCGAGAAAAACACTCTTCTACTCTAACTTCAACTTTTGAATCATGTCTTGGATATTTGCCTAAGTTGCCTTTGGATATCATCTTTGAGAAAGATGTAGCTGTATATGGACATAGTGACATAGACAAAGCAAAGAAATTCATTGAGCAAATTCAATTGATTCACCAAACAGTTCAAGAACAACTAGAAAAAAGTCAAGGAAAGTATAAGGCAAGGCATGATAAGCATCATGTGGATCATCAGTTTCAAGTAGGTGAGAAGTTTGGCTATACACTAGCAAGGAAAGGCTTCAAGGTGAAGGTAAAAAGCTAAAACCAATTCATTATGGTCCATTTAAAATTCTGGAAAAGATTGGTAATAATGCTTTCAAGCTTGATTTTCCTTCATATATGCAAATCTATTCCGTTGTTAATGTTGGAAATTTGAGATTGTATGAAATTCCTTTGATTGAAGATCAAGGAGAGTGTTAAAATTCCATTTATTGAAGACTGTTCTACAGAATTCCTTGATGTTCTTCAGCAAGACACTATACTTGGCAAAAGGAAAAGGACAACTAAAAGGGGAAGTATTGATTATCTTCAGGTGGGTCTCAAAGGTACACATCCATCAAAGGCCAAATGGATTGAAGTGGGGAAGGTGAGGGACCAATACCCTCATCTGTTCAATAACTAAATATAAATATTTTGGGGTCCACTAGGATTCCAGTGGGGAGGAGTGATTAGGTACTCATAATTATGCTAAAAAAAATAAAGTGTCAAAATCTTGCCAAAATCACCTTCATATTGAAGGGCTCATCATTCTGAATCCAACGGTGTGAATGGAACTCAAATCCGAGTTCGTATGCAGACGATAGAGCAAGTCAAAGTTCAATTTTGACTTGTCTATGTGGCAAGATTGGATGACATGGAAAGGGTCCCAGCAAATGGGGAAGCGCCAAGTGGCAGGTTGCCACTGGGTCCCGCATATCACATATCGGGAAAAAAAATGCGCAGGTTAAGAATTGGCCCCCACAAATCACACCAAACACCCTGTTGTTATGTTGTTACCACCGGTAAAGTTATGATTGTGATAAGACTGCCAAATGCGATACTTTTATGTGTTACATTTTAACATCCTGACGAGTCCGTCATATCGCACTGGTTATGTACCCGCACTCGATTGCCAATTGCGATAAGACTCGGACGCAGGAATTTTATATATCACAGTTTAATACCTCGGCAGGTCCGCAATATCGCAATCGCAGTATTCCCATATTAACAAGACCTTCGGTTGTCGAACTTCGCTGATTGCGATGAGCGGGAGGTTCCGGATGCGAGATTATATATGTTGCAGTTAATTATCCCCAGTGGGTCCGCAATACCGCAATCACAACATTTTGTTGTGTTGGGAGCTCGTAGAACTTTCCAATTACAACTTGGATAGAGCCGACAGGATATAGCCCGCTGAACGGTGAATTTCTCACTCCATTAGCATATTTTGGAGCGAAAATGGGGTTTTTGGTTGGTTTTGGAGCATTTTGTGGAACAAATAGTGGAAGAACTGGAATAAGTCATAACTTCTTTAGTTCTTATCCAAATTGAATACAAAAAGAGGCTAGATGGCCATTTTTTAGGATTCTGAACTCATTGAGACAAGTTTTAGAGGCAGTTGAGCATTTGTAAACACATTTTTGTTGTAAGTTGAGCATAATAGAGAGGCCAAAGCCATTGGAAGCTAGACCAAGGAGACATAGCCCATGCGGGGTGAACTCCTTTATCATGTGCTTGTTTTGTGTTTTATTTTGATGTTCTTTGTTGTTATTTTTTCGTTGTTCAACATATATTTTTATGTTACATTTTTTTATAACATTTACATAAGAAACTCTCATAGGAATCAATTAATTAAGCAAAAATATTGAATCCTTAAACACTTGATAAGAAAATGATAAGCATCATGGGTTTTATTCTGAATGGGGAATTAGCACAACATCACTAATCTGCTCCATTTTAGATCATTCAGGTTCTGACAGGCATCATGATCGTCATCTTCATCATCGTTACAGGAGGAGTGATAAGCGATACTTTCCAAATGAGTTTAAGAAATAAAATCCACTTAAATTTGATGTATAAATGAAGAAATCGCAAGATGCAGAGGCTTGGTTGCTTGGTATGAGGAAATTTTTTAGATTGCATGATTATTCAAAAAACATGAAAGCAAAGATAGCCACTTTTAGTCTCAAAGGTAAAGCAGATATTTGGTGGGAAGATGTGAAGAATGTTAAAGGTATTTATGAATATGATTTGACTTGGAAAGCGTTTGAAAGGCTCTTCAAGAAGAAGTACTTTTCAAAGAGGTACTATGATGGCAGAGGTAAGTACTTTTATGAGTTGGAGATGCATTCTATGGCAGATGAGGAGTATACTAATAGTTTTTTTGAGTTGTTGAGATATGTGCCTTACCTCAAGGAGAAGGCCAAGGTTCAAAGACTCATCAATGGATTTCCAGTTGCATACAAAGATCGGATTGAGTTCAATGAGCCTAGATCGTTGGAGGAGGCCATCCGAAAGTTGAAGCATTGTTATGAGCAGTTGAAGCACAAGGTTCAGCCTAAGCATGACTTGAAAATAAATGACAAAGCTAAATGAAAATGGCCACCAAAGCGTGAAATACCTCCAGATGCAAGTGAGAAAGAAAATGTAGTTCCTTACAAGAGATTCAATACAACTGAGAAAGGACATGGAGAGAAATAGACTAGGGGCTGCGATAGAGAGCCATTGTAGTGTTGGATATGTGGCAAGGATCATCATAAGAAGGATTGTCCACAGTATCATATTCGTAGTAGACCCCAAATCTACAGTGATCAGGAGGCATACACAGTTGGTGATGTTGGTCATAACATTCCTCATATTTATGTAGTTGTGGACAACAAGCTGGTGGATCATCAGGCATCGATCATTGAGATGGATGGTAAGATTTGTGATCAATTTGTTTCTATTTTGATTGATCCTGGATCTAGCTATAGTTAAATTAATCCTGACATCGTGGGTAAGTGTGGTTTGAGAAAAGTAGTGCATGGAGAATCTTGGTTGGTACAGTTGGCTACAAGTACAAAGAAGCAAGTTCACCATTGGGTAATAGCTTGTGGATTTGAGTTAAATGGTATGCCTACAGCAACACATTTGAATATATTTCCATTGGGATCATATAGTATGCTTTTGGGTATGGATTAGCTATACCTTCATAGAACCAAATTAGATTTCTTTGACAAGGATATTGAGTGTGTGGATGATAGTGGGGAAAAGAGGACCTTGCAGGGAAAGAAGAATCCTACATCAATGAGGATGGTTAACACTATGCAGGATCAGGGTAGTTGCAGAAAAGTTTGTGTGATGTTTGCAATACAAATTTCTAGTGACAAGGGTAAAGAGGTTGAGGAGGCTAATGTCTTGAGTAAGTACCTAGTATGGCAGCAGTTTCAGGATGTATTCTTTGAGGCCATTATAGAGTTTCCACCTCACAGGGAGGTAGACATTTCTATTGAATTAGTGTAAGGTGCAGATCCAGCATCAAAAGAACCTTACAGGATGAGCACACCTGACTTGGTAGAGTTGAAATTACAGCTGAAGGAAATGTTGGACACATGGTACATCAGACCTAGTGTATCACCTTGGGGTGCACCAATGTTGTTCGTAAAGAAAAAGATGGTACTCCCATATTATGCATTGATTACAGGCAGTTGAATAAAGTAACAATCAAGAATAGGTACCCTTTGCCAAGGATTGATGCTTTGCTTGATCAGCTAAAGGGAGTAGCAGTGTTGTCGAAGATTGACTTGAGATCGGGATACTTTCAGGTATGCATCAAGGAAGAGGATATCTTCAAGACTTCGTTCAAAATCAGGTATGGGCATTATCAGATTGTTGTTGTTCCATTCGGTTTGACTAATGCTTCAACTACATTTATGTGTTTGATGAATAGTGTGTTGCATCCTTACCTGGACAAGTTTGTTATTGTATTCATTGATGACAAACCGGTATATTCTAAAAATGAGGAAGAACATGCCGAACATCTAGAAGAAATGTTGATATTGCTTAGAGAGAATCAATTGTATGCTAAACTTAGCAAGTGCAGCTTCTTTCAGACTAAGGTACATTACTTGGGGCATGTTGTCTCCAAGAAAGGCATTGCAATAGATCCAAAAAAGATAAGGTTCATCATGGAGTGGGAAGCTCCTAAGAATGTGGATGAGGTGACATCATTCATGGGATTGGCAGGTTACTACAGGAGGTTCATCAGGAACTTCTCACACATTGCGTATCCTATCACATCATTGCATCGAAAAGGTAAGAAGTTGGAATGGACAGAAGAATGTGAGGCTAGTTTTGGGCAGCTTAAGCAGTTGTCGACACATGCACCAATGTTAAAGATTGTTGATCCACACCAGGATTTTGTAGTGTATACATATGCTTGTAAGAGAGGAATTGGTGGAGTTCACATGCAAGAAGGACATGTAGTGTGTTATGAGTCAATGAAATTGAATGAGCACGAGAATAACTACCCAACACATGACCTTGATTTAGCAGCAATCATACATGCATTGAAGATGTGGAGGCACTATCTTCTTGGCAAGAGATTTGTACTAATGAGCGATCACAATGGGTTGCGGTATTTGTTTGACCAACAGAATCTAAATTCCAGGCAAGATAGATGATTGGCTACCCTTAGCGAGTTCGACTTTGAGATCAAATACATCAAAGGGAAGGAGAACCACGTTGCATATGCTCTTAGCAGGAAGGTACAGGTAAATCATATAACAACTATGAGCTCTTATGGGACAGATTTACAGGATGGGATCTTGTAGGCAGGACCGCGGGATGACAAATACATGGACATAATGCAGAGATTACATCAAAGTAAAGGTGCAAGTATAGGTGCAGGTACATGTACAGGTGATCAGGATACAGACTATCATCTCACGAAAGATGGCTTGGTGAGGTTTCGAGACAGAATCTATGTGTCAAATTGCAGTGAGCTCAAGAAGCTTATCTTGATAGAGTTTCACGTGAATCCAAACTCAGGTCATCCAGGATATCAAAAGACGTTGACAACAGTAAAGAAGTTATATTATTGGCTGAATCTAAAGAAAGAAGTGGCAGAGTTCTTGGCTAGATGTTTAGATTGTCAGTAGGTAAAGGCAGAATGCAAGCATCCAAGTGGTCTAATATAACCTATAGCGATTTCAAAATGGAAATGGGAGGTCATTTCCATGGATTTCATTACAAGTCTTCTGAGGATAGTGAAGCAGCATGATTCTATTATGGTTGTGGTTGACAGGTTGAGCAAGATAGCTCACTTCATTCTAATGAAGACTACATATTCATCCAGTGAGGTATCACAGGTGTTCATCAGAGAGATAGTGAGACTACATGTTGTTCCAAAGAAGATTGTGTTGAACACGGATGTGAAGTTCACTTCCAAGTTTTGGAAGGAGTATTTGTAGGCTTGGCTACAGAGTTGGCCTTCAGTACAACTTATCATCCACAGACAGATGGACATGCAGAGAGGGTCAATAGGATCTTGGAAGATATGTTGAGGATGTACGTGATGCACCAACAGAGGAAATGGGAGGAGTATCTTCCATTATTTGAGTTCGCATATAACAATGGTTATCAGGAGTCATTGAGGATGATTCCTTTCAAGGCATTGTATGGACGGAGTTGTAACACTCCCATCAGTTATAGTGATCCAGTGAACAGGGTGCTTATTGGCCCAGATATGCAGACGGACATGGAGTAGGAAATGCAGGTTATAAAGAGGAGTCTAAAGGAAGCATAGGATAGACAGAAGAGTTATGCGGACCATCACAGGGTATTCAAGGAGTTTCAGGTTGGGGAGCATGTATATATGTGCATTAAGCTCAAGAAAAGCTCTTTAAGGATCGGTTCATCGGCCAAGTTGACACCACGGTATTGCGGGCCTTTCGAGATTCAGAGGATTGGACCAATGGCATATCGACTTGCACTACCTCCAACATTGAAATTCCATGATGTTTTCCATATTTTTGCTTAGAAGTATATAAAGTATGTTGATCATGTTATTCATTGGTCTGTATTGCAGGTGGAGGAAGAAGAAGAGTTCCAGTTGGAGCCTTGGAGCATACTGTAGCAGAAGCATCTCATGCTAAGGAACAGAGCCATAGAGCAAGTTAAAGTGCAGTGGAAGCACTTTGGGCCTTAATAAGCTACATGGGAGATGGTGGATTAGATGCAGGCCCTATATCCTTCATTGTTTGCAGGTTGAAGCAAAGCAGTTTTGGTTTGATGTTTGGTATATGGTGTACATTTTCCTATAGATTCACAAGCTCATCTAATCTACTAAAACGAGAGACAAGAATGTACTTCTACTTTCAACCAGCGGAAGCCAATAGATCGATGAAAACAATATGAACAAGAAGAAGACAAATCAATGGCACATAACACAATAAGTTTTTCTAGGGAAATCCGCTGCTCAAAACCCTGCCTATATGTATTGCATTAATAAAAAATATGAGTGAAGATACAAATATTTTTCTTACTAGAACAATTCTGCACTAGTATGCTCAACTCTCTGCCTCACAATCCTTCTCTTATCCAACACACAACCAATTTCCACTACCTGCCAAACCCCTATTTTCTTGCACAATTCCTAACCTGAATAGCCCATATTAATGGGAATCCAATGATTCTAAAACTGTGGCAATCCAATCTAGGTCTTCTTTCACAAAAATTGTCACCTTGACATTTTGCAATCGGTGTGAGTTTATCACCACTCATACTTTCCTCCTTTGCAAGTCTTAAACCTCATTTCTTCATATCAAGCCTTGAAAATAAGAGAAATCCCTTAAAAGTCTCTAAAACTCTGGTTCCACACTTTCTCTTAGCATTACTTGCGGTCCCGCGCCTATTGGTCATGTCCCCTACGCATCTCACCGCTCTGTCTCTGTGTTATGGGTGCAGACCCCTGTAAAAGTAAAAAGGCGCAAGTATATTCTTAAAAACTAACTTTGAGTCATTTTTGGAAGCTTCTAGAGGGAATCTTGAGGAAGTAAGTTCGCTCCTTAAAGGTTCATGCATCCCATACCTTAAGGAGCTAACCCCTTGATGTGAGGAGCTTATCCCTTTGAAGGAGGATTCTATCCCTTCATAGGTGGACCTATAACCTCCTTCCTTTGCACTATAAAATGAAGCATTGGGCTAGTTACTGAAGAGGTTGAAAGCTGAATATTTTTGAGATGAAATGCTGTTGGAACTTGGTCTTCCTAATTGAGCTTTTGTGAGGAAAGATTACATACCTCTTGATCTCATTTGGAAGAGTGTGAGGCTTGTCAAAGTAGAGGAGATTTCTGTTTCGGACTCTAGAAAGAGCTTGTACAACATCAACGCACCAAAGGTTGTAAAGTTCTTCTATTTCAAAGTCTCTTTCAGACAATTGAAGGATGGTTGCTACAAACTAGTGTTGGACTTAAGGTAGGGTCTAAAACACCTCTTTAGTTTTTATTAATGAATCGCAATATGTTTAGAGAAAGGTAGATTTGCTTGTCCTTCTTGTTGCTAGATATATGTTGATACTAGGGAGATCGGCCTTGTCCGCAAGATTGATTTATCTAGCCAACAAATTGGCGACTCCACTGGGGAACTGAATTTGGTTTTTGATTTTCCTTTGTCTTTGACTTGAGAAACTTGTTCTTATTTCTGGTTTTTACTTGATGTGTGTGGGATTGGGTCGTTTTTTGGATCTGGATTATTTTTTGTTTTTTCAAAGTTTTCAGAGGATTGCACTTTCTTTTTACAGACAGTGTTAGCATCTCCACACTTTTCCTTTAGTACACAGAGCAGTACCGCATCTGGTTCTTCTGGAAGCTTGCAGACCCTGTGAAAATTTTTGAAAAACATAAAATGTTTTCTTTCAGTTAAGTTTAGGTTTCATTGACGGCTTTTAGGGTCTACCCAGATCTACATGTGTTTTGTCAAAAATATCTTGCAAGTAAGTTCCATTGGCATTTTGTTTTAGGGGATTTTCTAGAAGTTTTGCATGCCTAGATTGGTTTTCACTTGGTCTCTGTAGTGACTCAAAGATTAGAAGCCCTAGAAACCTTAGATTACCCTGGTCTCTGTTCTTCTTGATGAGTCTAACTGGTTTGTGAAATTTGTCCTTTGCGAGAAATATATGTAGTTTTCTCTTTGCAAATCTTTGAACGAACTTGGTTATAAGTTTTGAATTTCATTTTTATAAAAGAAAACATATTTGGATGTTTTTTGATTGATTTGTTATTCTGAACGAATTAATCCTTAGTTTATTGAACAACTAAGTAAAACTTCCTAAAAAAGAATTCAAGCTTTTATTCAATTAGGTTTTTTGAAGTTTTTAGATCTCAAGATTAGTTTTTATAGTTTTGAGTGTTTTCTTAGAACTTCTAGATCTCTTTTGAAAGAAATTGTTTTTTGTAGTTTTGAGTCTTGAAAGAAGAAGGGATTTATTGTGAGCTTTAATTAGTAGTCTCGTTTTGAGTTATTATTGAAAAAGATAAAAGGTTTTCTTTTCATTTACATGTTGAAAAAAGGATTTGTTTTTCAAAGAATTGCATTCTCAAATCCTTTCTTTTAGCTAGAAATTAATTGAAGGAAAAACGAATCGTTCATCATTTTAGGTGCATTTTTTAGTGTTTTTGGAGTCGAGTCTTCACACCATCAAAGTTTCATTTCCATACCTATTGAATTAAGAAACAACCCATAAAAGTAACGCTTAATTAAAATTGATCTAGCAAGATTTTTTATTTCTAGGGCTCTTATCACCAATATAGCTTAGGCTAGTATCTTGGAGTATGGAGTAATTAACTCTCCAAGATAGTTAAAACAAACAAGTAGCTATATCTTGCGGTATGAAATAAATCCAATTGTAATTGATATAATCTAGGAAGCTCCTCTTAAAGAAGTCAATCACGATATCATGTCCGAACCTTTGAGACAATCAAGTCTATCTCATTAGGAAAGATAGAAGATTTGCGCGTATTATAAACGGTAAACCTCGGATTAACCATTGTTGAGGAGCCTGGGGTCACTTGTTGGTAAACCTCGGCTTGATCATGTCAAGGATCCTTCAAGGGGATTGAGCTTTCTTACTATGCCCTTGCACGTAGATCGGACCGTAGACTGTTCCCCCAGTTGTATTTGTTACTATTGGTAACCTTAGTGTCCATAAACTTAAGATTATTTCCTAAGGTGACGGTGAAGGATGGGTCTCACTGTAATTGGAGCAGACGTCGACTAGACTCACTTGGAATCTCTGGGGGGTTCTCTTCACTCGAGATGGTTATGTGAAGAAAATTGTGCCAGTCTGTTTCATTAAGCAGGTTTTCGGGGTAACTGTTCCAACTGCCCTTTCTTTATTAAATTCTACGATGTATGATTTCATCACAAAACTAGTGTTTTTAGTACGGGAAGTTACTGTTTGTGTGTGGTTTGAACTCTTAGATTTTTTAGGCGTGTGATTCAGTTGTTTGTTTCTTTAGAGACATTAGGTGCTTTTATTGAAATTTTCTTTGTTTGCGTGTGATTATTTTCATCCTACACCCAGTGATTATTATTCTTGATTAATCATGTCGAGACAGTCATCTATGTTTTCCCAATCACCGGAAACATTTTTATATGGCGGTCCTACTATTCCTTTGGGGTACCAATCACTTTCTGGTACTTTTTCAGGAGTAACTCCTCAACCAACTGAACATCAGTTATCACCTGGTTATAATGGAACTAAAACGTTGAACGTAGAACAGATTTTTATGATGTCTGGTAGTATTCCAAATCCTCAACCTCAAGGTAGTCAGTTACCGCCTGGGGGGCAAGGTAGTCAGTTACCGTATGGGGGGCAACCTCAAGGTAGTCAGTAATCGCCTGGGGGGCAACCCCAAGGTAGTTAGTTTCCGTTTGGAGGGCTACCTCAAGGTTTTCAACCTTCAGGACAGTACATACCCTAAGGTCAACCCTATATTCCTCAAGATGCTTATCAACCCCAGATTCAGTACATGCCTAAGGGTTATCAACCTCAAGGTCAGTACCCAACTCAAGGTTTCCAACCGCCTTCTGGTCAGTCATTTTTACAAGGAACTGGAAATGTACCTCCTAATTATCAACCCTATGTTCAACTAGGTTATGGTCCCCCTTATGTACAACCTTTTATGGGTCCCGGAATGAATATGGAGTGGGATCCATCTCAAACTCAACAGAATTTGCAATCTAATGTGCAGTTATCTAATCAAACTGGACAACCTTTGGTTTCTCGTCCAACCCAGCAACCTGTCCAACCTATGGTTCAAACCTCTGCACCTAGTTTAGTTCAGCAACCTGGGCCTAGCTCACCTCAAACTCCCCCTCGAACTGCTGTTGTAACTGTTTCATTTTCTGTTCAACCTACCACACCTGTTTCTGGAGTATCTATAGCTCCGGTTTCTACTATCCTTGCATCAATGTCAACTCCTCAAGTCTCTGTGCCCCAGTCAGGACCTACAGTTCAGACTTCGGTCCATATGCCTACAGGACAAGCTAGTCCAAGTAAAATTTCCACGAGTCAACCGTACCAGGGACAGTATCAATCCTACTGTACAAAATCCAGTTTATCAGTATCAATTGTACCCTAGCTATACTTATCAACAGTCTCAACAACCCCAGTTTGGCCCGGTTAATCCTGGTTTCCCAGGAGGTTATAATATTCCTAATGCAAATCCGATTCCAGGTTATCTTGGATATCCTCCTCCTGGAGCTGATCTTGTTACACAAGGTTTTCGTGAACCTAACCGTCAATTACCATTTATTGCAACTTTGGACTTACCTAATTTGTCGCGCCTTACGAACGATCTGATTTACTATCTTCCATATTGGCTGCCAATGCCTAATAAGTTGCCCAGTGATATCCCAAAGTTTGAGGGTAAGTCAAGTGAGGATCTATCAAATCATGTGATGACTTATCACCTCTGGTGTGCATCTAATTCTATTATTGATGATTCGATTCGCTTACGTCTTTTTCAGAGAGCTCTTATTGGCCTTGCTGCCAAATGGTACATTGAGTTACCACGAGGCTCATTTTATAATTTTAGTCAGTTAGCCACTTCTTTCTTAACTCATTTTCATATGCCTGTCAGATACGACAATGGCACATAATTGTTAATTTCACTAAAATAATCCACGTCCACATATATTTTTGATCATATTCATGAATGGCGACATAGAAGGCGTTTACTGAAAGTTTTCATTCCGGATCAAATTTTAGCAGAATGGTTTGTTAAATCATTGTTACCTAAAATCACTGAAGATGTAGCTAAGGAAAGAGTTGTTACTGAAGAGCAAGTCATTGCTCAGGCTCAGTACCTTGACCTCGTTTATATGCAGTCAGGTACTTTACACGAAAAAATCCCTGATCTTCCAAAAACTACAGCTCCTTCAGGGTCTCATGCCGTTGATGGTATGATTGGTTCAGTTAGTATTAAGAGCAAGAAGAAATCTTCAAAGAATTCTTCTCCTACAATAACTTTACCTGATTCCCCGAAAGGAGATTCTTCCGCTGAAATTTTTTCCGATGTTCATGTCGTAAATTCATTTATGACCAAATCTGGTAATAAAGAGAAGGGGAAAAATAAAAACAATCAAAATTAAAAAGAGAAAACAAATAAAAATGAATTTATTGACGAAAAAAAAAAACCTTGCTATCCTTGTTTCATCTGTGAAGAGGATCATTTTACTAAAGAATGCCCATATCGAGCAGAGTTTTCAAAATTCGTTAAAGGTTCTCAAACACCTACTGTCTTGAAGGATCCTTCTCCTAATCAAGATAGTAAAGTGGTTGCTTCTTCCTCGAATACCTTGGAAGAACCCATCATGATGATGTCTCATGTCAAGATTGCGACACGATCGCAAGATTATGGTAGTAAAAATCCTGTTGATGGTAAAGAAGCAGAATCTTCTAATTCAAACCCATCAACTACAACTCCTCCTGGGTCTACTCCACTACAGATAAAGAAACCCAACCCAGACTTAGTAACCAAACCGCCTGCTAAAGGTATATTTCAGAAATCAGCTTTCAATCCACATGCGAGAGCTGTTCAGAATTATAACATTGTTCAAGACTTGGCCACTGCCCCTTCAGCAATGTCGGCTTTGGAAGTGCTACAATCATGCCCAGCACAGTGTAAATTACTATTGTCTGCTATAGGAGCTGTTGATATTCAGGATTCGAACCTAATAATCTTCGATTTAGAAAATAGTACACGCCGTCTTCCTCATCAAATGGCTTTCCAGGTTCCAGTGTTAGTCAAAAACAGAACTTGCTTTCGAACTGTGATTGATGAGGGAGCTTCTACGTGTATTATGTCGATCCAGTGTTGGAAATCACTTGGTTCTCCTACACTCAATCAGTCTCCGATGATTCTAAATTCTTTTGATGACCAAGGGTTCCATCCTTTTGGTATTTTAGAAGATTTACCTATAGGGGTCAAAGGCAAAACTGTAAATCTAGATGTGGAAGTGGTTGATGCCACTCTAGATTACAACCTTCTTTTGGGTCGTAGTTGGTCTTATGCTATGATTGCTATCGTTTCATCAGTCTTTCAGCTTGTTAAGTTTCCTCATAATGGAAAGATCGTTACGATAGACCAGCTGAGTTATTTCTCATCCGACCCAGCCTCTAGAGATAGTGTTCAGCATGTTGGTAAAACGACAATCCCTTACCAAGATGTTGGGGTAGGTTTGATTAAAGATTTTGGTTTACTAGGAACTTTTTCCTTCCCTCCTCCCAACATATCACCTTCTATTGCAAATATTCATATGATTTCATCGAACTCTATTGCTTTTGATGATCCTCGAATCGTACCTTCTGATTCTGAGGTGGATTCATTTCATGGCGCGATGCCTATGAGTCCCTTTGAAATTGAATATCAGGCCATACAATCATTTTATGATTCCTGAACTATCGCGAGGATAGTTTGTTCCTGTCTCAACCTCGTTAAAAAATGAAACTGGATGTCGCGAGGATAGTTTTTTCTCATCTCAATCTCGTTATAAAATGAAACTGGATGTCGCGAGGATAGTTTCTTCTCGTCTCAACCTCGTTAAAAAATGAAACTTGATGTCGCGAGGATAGTTTCTTCCTGTATCAACCTCGTTAAAAAATGAAACCGTATGTTAGGAGCATAGTTCTTGTCTTGTGTCAAGCTCGTTAAAAAATGAATCAAGGGTTTTAGAGCATAGTTCCTTGTCTTGTGTCAAGCTCGTTAAAAAAAGAATCAATGGTTTTAGAGCATAGTTCCTTGTCTTGTGTCAAGATCGTTAAAAAATGAATCAAGGGTTTTAGAGCATAGTTCCTTGTCTTGTGTCAAGCTCGTTTAAAAAATGAAAAAAGGTTTTGAGGATAGTTATTTTCCTGTGTCAACCTCATTAAAAAATGAAACAACTCCCTTTTCGATTCGAGTCTTTTCAAGATCTTGAAAGTAAACCTTCATTTCATCCACTTGGTTGAATGCAATGAAGCTTGGGGGGCATGTACCTCATTTTGCGTCATTATGCTAGGGGCATGCGAACTTATAACAAGCATAGTTTTTCGTTTCAAGCTTGTGTAAAAATGAACCCATACCCATTTTACATCTCGTGATTGACGTCTTTATCCGCTAAATTCTGTTAGATGAGCCTTGGTTGTTTTCATTCCATTGCCCCCATCTCTTTGGCTGATCATATGCTTTCACTTGGTTGTTTTACCTTTCCTGAGGGACCGCAGTTATGAGTGGTTTTGTTAGCCAGCCTCTTAACCATTACCTGTTTTGAGCAGTTCCACCATTACCAGAGCCAGTTGCTACCCTTTATACCACTCGATCCTCTAGGATGAGTCTTCTTTAAGCTCTTTTCTAACTCATAAAATATGAAAAGATTGCCGAGTTTTTCCTTTTTTAACTCATTAAAACAAAATTAAAAAGACGGTCCACTTAGAGCTCTTTTCTGACCGTATAAACATGAAAAGATTGTCGGAATTTTGTCGTTTCAAGTTTGATATTGGTTATAAAAAGACGTGTCTTTGATCACTTTTTTACTTTTTCATATCAGGGCCACTAATTATGAAAAGTACTCCTTGACCGTAATGATCAAGCGGTTCTCTCAAGTATTATTTTATACTTTTTCGGGATTGGGGGACACAAATTTACGAAAAAGGACAACCATGGAGTTTTCTTAAGTTTTTCTTCCGACTCCCTCAAATTGAAAAACACCGAGTTTCTCCTATATTGAACTCGTTAAAATTCAACAGTAAATGACCTGTTCAATTTTAAACAGGAACAGACCACTCCTTCTTAGGGTTCGAATTTTAAACTAAGTTGGACTCATCCGAAGGATGAGCTTATAACCAAGCAAATGTTATCCTCCTCAAGCTTGTCAAAAATAAAGAGGTACTTGCCAGAAATGGTGGGGGAAAATGAGAAAAATGAACCTGTTTGTTGTACTTTGTGTTTGAAACAAGCAGTTAACCACTCTTGAACACCGAACACTATTTTGTTCACATGGGTTGGGGAAATCCTTTGCTAACAGTTAATCAAACCCATATTGAAAGTCATTCAGTCTGGTTCTGGGTATTAGCTTTGGGTCAATTGTCACCAAACCATCTGCAGTGTCGTTATGTGTTCAAGAGGTCAATTCAAATAAACCATTCATTTGCAAACTATCTGCCATCCATTTTTGACCATCCCTGAGTTATTCCTTGCCAAATATATTTCTTAAAACTTGATCTATGATTTCGTGTTGTGGGCTTGCCTATGACAGATCGCTTTCTATCGCCTTCAGCTCATTATCTAGAAAGATGATCTAGAAATTGTCAATACCTTGGAATCTGCATGCCCGAATGGCAGGTTTCTCGCCTTTGACAACAGGTTGCATCATTGACCATCGATCAAAGGATTCTATGACATGTTCGACATCAACTCATTTATTCACATTTCATGGATTGTACTAAGTACTTTGATATCCATTGACATTACTGGTGATTTCTCTCACACTTGTTAACAGTTCACATCATTGAATGGTAATCAAGTGGTTTCTACCATGTTCGACTTCAACACATTCATTCACATGGATAAAATCGTACTAGTTCAGGAAGCAGAAATCAAGACCCTAGATCTAGTTTCTACCATCCAGGCTGCGAGGAATTTTGTTATTCATTATACAGTGGACTATTCATAAACAGATGGTTGCGCCCATACTGTGTCTACATATGTATATACTTGTGATGTATTACAAAATCATTTCCTATATCAGAGTAGTTTAGTTAGTTTTCTAGTCAGTTTTGATCTGAGTATGGGAATGCCTACCTCAGCGATGGTATGTTCACATATATATATTTTGCATTGAATGTTTTTACAAGTTCCAACCGGGGTGTCCACAGGATGATCCTTGAAATGATAAAGTACTTCACTCTTCTTAGATGACAAATTCTATCTTCATCTATTACAGACTTCGCACTTTAGGGGGCAATCTATTGCACAAAAATTGTCACCTTGACATTCTGCAATCTGTGTGAGTCTATCACCACTCATACTTTCCTCCTTTGCAAGTCTTAAACCTCAGTTCTTCATATCAAGCCTTGAAAATAAGAGAAAGCCCTTAAAAGTCTCTAAAACTCTGGTTTCGCACTTTCTCTTAGCATTACTTGCGGTCCCACACCTATTGGTCATGTCCCCTGTGCATCTGACTGCTCTATCTCTGTGTTATGGGTGCGGACCACTGTAAAAGTTAAAAAGGCGCAAGTATATTCTTAAAGACTCACTTTGAGTCATTTCTGGAAGCTTCTAGAGGGAATCTTGAGGTGGAAAGTTCGCTCCTTAAAGGTTCATGCATCCCATACCTTAAGGAACTAACCCCTTGATGTGAGGAGCTTATCCCTTTGAAGGAGGACTCTATCCCTTAATAGGTGGACATGTAACCTCCTTCCTTTACACTATAAAATGAAGCATTGGGCTGGTTATTGAAGAGGTTGAAAGCTAAATATTTTTGAGGTGAAATGTTGTTGGAACTTAGTCTTCCTAACTGAGCTTTTGTGAGGAAAGATTACATACCTCTTGATCTCATTTGGAAGAGTGTGAGGCTTGTCAAAGTAGAGGATATTTCTGTTTCAGACCCTGGGAAGAGCTTGTACAACATCAAGGCACCAAAGGTTGTAAAGTTCTTCTATTTCAAATTTAATACAAATAAGTTTTTTTTCTCAATAAGCTGTGTTTTATGGTTTATTTTATGGATTCCTTGATCACCATAATGAACTTGATTTATTATATTATCTATGCAGGTGTTATTTGATGTGTGCTTGTTTGTGATTGCAGGTTTTCAAAAGGAAACTCTTTCAGACAATTGAAGGATGGCTGCTACAAACTAGTGTTGGACTTAAGGTAGGGTCTAAAACACCTCTTTAGTTTTTATTAATGAATTGCAATATGTTTAGAGAAAGGTAGATTTGCTTGTCCTACTTGTTGCTAGATATCTTTTGATACTAGGGAGATCGGCCTTGTCCGCAAGATCGATTTATCTGGCCAACAGGTCTTCTTCCTGATTGCATGCATGATATATACAACTCTGTAAATCATACAACTGATGGTACACTGTCCCTACACTCTAGTCTCAGCTAGGTCTTTCTCAGAACTGACATGCATGAGTTTCCGATGAAATAATCTTCAGTTATCTTAAGTAGCACCTGTCAATGCACTAACTGGCTGTTAATCCTCTACTAGTTCAACAAACAATTAGAACTAGTTTAACTGTCTATAACTCAGTAAACTAAGTTATTTAATTACAACTCAATCTAAACTCATACTGGACCCTTAAAATTTAGGGAGAACACTTACATGACTTCCAAAAGACTTCCAACTAGAAATTCCTAAGCTAACTAAGCCAATTAAACTTAATTAACTATTTACAAGTTGTTATGAGAATATAATTCGATTTAATTCTAGGTTTAAAATCAACGAAAAATTTAAACTGGAATTTGTTGTTGACATTTCTCAACATATGGTTGGCATATTTTTTGCTGATGTTTTGATATTTATATATGTATATGTATATGGATGTAAATACCACCATGAGCTAAGTTATAAAGCTCCAATAAGTGGTATGGTTATTATCTTGTCATGTTGTCATGATGTTTTTCTTTGAGAAGGTCTTTCATTGTAAATACGACAATGAGATGAGTTATAAAGCTCCAAGAGAAATATGTTTTATTTTTAGCGGTTTTGTTGAGGTCATGGTGTGGTTTAACACCGAGGACAGTGTTCCCCAAGAGAGAGGGTTCTGTAACAACCCTGGTGAAAAGTTCATGTAATAAAAGTTAATAAAGGCAAAATAAGACCATGGTTAAGGGACACTTATTCCAAGCTGAATGTTGGGCAAAGATATCATAGTTGGTATCACTGGATGTGTGTGTTTTGGCTAAGGAAAATTGGCAAAGGCTAAGGCAAAGGCATTAAAAGGAAAAAAAAAAATAGAGGCATTTTTGGCACATTTATTTTTGAGGAGGAAAATGAAGGAAAATAATGAAAAATGAAGAAAATAGAGGCCTCATTCATAAAAAGGATTCCGAGGATCATTGGACAAGCTTTTGTCAATTCAAGTTTGGAGCTCTCTCATTTCTCTCTCTCTCTCTCTCTCTCTCTCTCTCTCTCTCTCTCTCTCTCTCTCTCTCTCTTGGTCATTTAGAGTTTCTTGGAGCACTCTAGCTTGGATCAAGGAAGGAAAAAGAAAGAAAAGGGAAAGGAAGGCAAGCAAGGATCAAGGAAAGGAAGGTAGGATCAAGAAACTTCAACAGGAATACTTTCAGGTAACCTTTTGCATGTGTGCTTTCCTAGCTGGTTTGGACATGCATGGCTTTACATGTGGGTGTATGGCTCTCTTGTTTTTGGTGACATGGTTTTTCTGGGTTATGACGGTGGTTTTCAACCTAGCCTTGCCTTTTTTCGAATGCCATGTTGTTGGGATGTTTATTTCGGTTTTTGAGCTTTGGTTTATCGGGTGGATTTCAGAATCTGGGGCAGACGTGGTCTCAAGTTTCATTCCCAAAGGCCTAGGAATCCCTTGACTAGTTTTGCTGGGATACACAGTAAAGCCCAATGGAGAAGTTTAGGCTTAGGGCCTAGTGATCTGGGTTTGGATTGCGCTAAAGCCTGAGAGACAAGGAGACGAAAAATTCCTCAAGGATAGTGATGGATTTCAGATGACATTCCAAGTTCAATTCGATTGTGATCGAAGCATTGGTTTTGGTATTATCATGGTTTGATGAGGGTGGAGATGGTTTAACCTTTAGATTCCTTTGGTTGTTCTTGGATTGGCTGTTCTCTGAAATCCCACATTCATACTTGGAATATGGCACGAGGGTGATTGGCTGAAAGAGAGATTTCGTTCAACCATGTCTATAGTCAGGTGGTACGTGGAAGTCCTGAACCTAGTCAGATTTTCCTATGAGTAATAAAAGCTAAGTTCTCTTACTTTTGCATTGATTTATATGTGGATTCAATGGTTGTCTTATATATGATATTTACATGGTTTTATATTGGTTATAAACATGGTTAAATGACTAATTCATGTCATGATTATTTCATGTATTTACCTGTAATTGTTAAATGGGTAGATGCAAGACCTAATTAATGACGTAGTAGTACAATGGAGAAGGAGTTGATCCTTTTAGTTATGTTTCATAAGTGGTTTCGGGCATTTATGCTTTGTCTTATATCCTAGACCTATAGGTTGCATTGATGCCAAGTGTTTACCAGAATGTGAGTCCTAGTTGGGAATGCTCAAGCCTAGTCCTGAGGTTGATTTTGATTTAATAGCAATGTTATCATGTCCTTATTGAATTCTAAAGGTTGTAGCAAGTTCTAGGCATAGGTCGAGATTATGGTCTAGAAAAGTGGCTTAAATCCTAGGGTCGTTGGAACATAACTAGCAATTTTTGTCCAAAGTCGCTAGCACGCAGGCCTGTGAGATCAACTTTATGTTGTTGGCCGCTCCATTGCCCATAACATGAGAGCAACTATGGCCTAAGATATCCAAAATAGCAGTGGGACCTAGGGACGCATTGTCTGAGTGGTTGAATTGTCTGATGAGGGTTCTATTGGTGATGTTAGATGATTGTGTGTGATGTTCCATCGATTCCACTTCCTTAAGGTCACATAAGAGGTCGAATCGGATCATAGTAGTCTCTCGTCTCATGTTTACCCTGGTTGGCATGGTTACTTTGGGTAGACTCGGAAGGGGGTGTTACACCTTCTATACCATAAAAAGATAAAATAAGATAGAATATTATTGGTTAGGGTAGACTACGTGGTTGGAACTAACGATGCTAATATCATTCACCTCGAGCTTGAATTTTGTCTAACATGTGTGCATGTTAGGCTTTGCATGTAAAAATTGAAGATTATATTATTAGCCCAACATAATTGAGCTTGGATCTTATGAGAGATATTCTATTTAATTACCAATCCCCTAAAATAAATATACCATAAATAACTAATAAATATCTTTATTTTTTTATTAAAATAAAAAATGTAGTAACAATGTAAAGAATTGAAATGATTCCTATCAATTTTATTAAGATTTTGAAAAATAATTAAATCTTTTACACAAAGTAAATTTAAGAAAAAAATAACTTATATTTATTTTTTTTAAAATTTAAGAAGGTTTAAAATAGTTTAAGAGGAAAACGTGGATCATCCCTAAACTCTCACAGAATTCAAGTAATTTTTTTTGTTTACAATAAAATGTTAATTTAAAGCCTAACGCTAAAGTGTTAATATTTTACATATTATCCCAATAAATAAATATATTAACTTTCATTTACCATCTCATGGAAACTATTCAAAGAGGTAGATTTTCATACTCTATCTCACTTAAAAAAATTGAAAAAATATAATTCATGAGCATACATAATATATATTTTCATGATTAACATTTAAAGAAAGCTTACGATACTCACATCTAAGGTTTTACTAGACAAGTTCTTATATAATTTGTTATTCAACAAATTACTATTTATGTTATCTTCTTATTACATATCCTTATATGTAATAGATATGGATTTAATAGGATGATTCGAGGTCTAGCTCGGGTGCACCATTAATTCTGTTAGGGTAACATGCGTTAGATTTGGTTCCCGAGTTTAGGGTATTGTTTGAGTATTCTCATAACTAGCTGATTCTCGCACTTATGAGATCTCGAGTCTCCATGTGGACCACTATGGTTTTGTTCGGTCCCCCTTTTTGCCTAGAAATAGGTTTTTTTCAACCTCACTAATCAGAATCTCTACCGATTTGCATCAAGTTTCTCCTTCAATTCCTGGAGTTAACTCTAAGCTTATTCAATTACACTTCATTAACGTCGCGATATCATATGGGTAACAAAGTTTGTCATTCATGGTGGGATTTGGGGTTTCCCCAATCCTCTCTAATAATTTGGATTTCTAAATTTCCTACTAGGATGGTTTTAAAGAAAAATAATTCTAAGCTTTCTTAAAATATTACAAATATGGTTTAATGATTACATAAGCTCATTATTGGAAAAGGAGGATTCCCAATTATTATTCAAAATTTTGTTAAGATAAGGTAATTAAGTTTTCCAAAGATGAGGTGGTCGAGAAGATATAGGTGAGGAGGGGTGTGCTCACTGCTCCACCAACCATAAAAATGGATGTACATGGAACAACCCCTCTCCCTTGAATTCGTGTTATCATATTAAGTACAATCCACCCCATAGGAGCATTAATTCGTGAGTCCACGTGCTGGTATGAGTTGAATAATTTTAATATTGAAGAGAATGGGTATTAATACATGATGCGATGCCACTAGAGATAATGCACCAAAATCACACTTGGAATGACTCCCAAGTTGGTTCATAATGTGTATTAGTCATCACATGCACTAGAGAAGATTTGGTTTGTGTACGAGGGCAGTTTCACATGATCTATGGGAAAATTCTGGACCAGGCTTCAATGTTTTCGAGAATCAAGGCCATGTATGGTCTATGACTCCCACATTCAGTGTTAATTGAAGGAAAATGATAATTTGCTATTTAAATTCCCCTCCATGTTGTATATGATGGTGTTTATTTTCTATTTCCCTCTAGAGGAAGGGTCCTCTCCATTTTTTCAGGAATCTTTCTTTCATGCTCATCCCTTCCCGCCCCATTCTCAGGCTCTCTTGCTTTCCTTCAGTCACTTTCTCGAGTTTGATTCTCCTCTTTCTCCAACATTTTGGCCATTCTTGTCACAACTCTCCCCTCCCCTCAAGTCCTTCCCATCCCCTTCATGTGCCCCACCTAACCTTATCATCGCTTCTATTTTCTCATCTTCCTCTCTTTCCTCATTCATCTCTCACAATGGCCTCATTCCTCTCACCACCCCCCCCCCCCCCCCCCCCCCCCCCAACTTATTGTGGTTCAAGATACCTTGTTATCGACCTTTCCCTCTCATTTAATAACTCCTCCCCTAGCCTTTATTTTTTCCTCGCTTCACCCTCCTTTTTCAACCTTGACATTCTTTGCAACACCCAATGCCTTGAAAACATACTAGAATCCAACATTGGTGCTACTTACTATCAATAAATGGGACACACTCGAGTCAACATAGGGAAAAGTCCTTGGTTGAGTTATTTTTGGATCATACACCATAACCAATCCAAGAAGAGATTACTACTGTTGTAAGAAAAATTGCAGGGGAACGATGTTATCTATTAGATGTCCAAATAGCTAGTGAAATTGTATAATGGGTTCTGGATATTGATCATATAAGAGGTAGGTTTAACCAATATATCTACACCATAGAGACACATGAAAATGCTACTATGACAATTTCTATTAAATCATAATGTGTCCCAAGATGCAATTCTATTACTGCTCAATGAAATTCAACTCAAAATATAGGGACTACTCTGATGACTAAAGAAAATTGAGGTACATTTGGGTATCCCTATTAATCTAAGCTCCTCACCAACAAACAACTTATCATTGTTGAGGAATCAGACTCCCACAAAACCGGTTAATGTTTTTTTCTCATACTCTTTTTGTTTATTTTCACTATGTTATGAAACAAGCTCAAGAAAAGATAGAAAAGATAGATCAACGCCTTAGAATTCAGCCTCTTCGAGGGGGCAACCTCCTTTACATTACTGTTGATGCCTCGAAAATCGTTGCACCAACATTGGGGGAAACCACCCGGTCCGGACCTTAGTGCAGCTCCTTTTCCGTTTGGGGTAGTGGCTCCGACTGGGGATAATGGGACCAGTTTCCCAGAAATAGATAAATGGGATGAATGAATACTTTGTAGATAACAGTAGCGATAGGTGGATGACTAAAACTATTGACAGAAATGTAAGTAAATAAAACTATCCCGGGAATCTATTTGAACTTCTAAAGCGTAGCTTTGATGTTCTATATCTTAAAAATACAATTATATAGATGACTGCATTCTCAAAACACAAATATTAAATCATTCAAGATTATTGTACCTAAATAGTTAGACACAGCGATTAAAGCAATACTACTAGACTTTAAAGGTTCATACCATTAATGCATACATGATTAAAAAATAAGGCATATCATCTGAACATCCAATAGTGGTATGGACA
>APFE030259750.1:0-25175 GCA_000404065.3 Pinus taeda
CAAATGTTTCTTTGGAGTACAAGAGGTGGAATATCTAGGTCATATTGTATCTCATGAAAGAGTTAAGGTAGACCCTAGCAAAATTAAAGCCATTAAGGAATGGAGAATCCCCACATCCATAAAGCATCTGCGAGGATTTCTTGGGTTGACAGGTATTATCGCAAGTTTGTTAAGAATTATGGGAGAATAGCAGCACCTCTAACAACACTATTGAAGAAAGATGCATTTTCATGGACTCCAGAAGCAACAAAGGCCTTCGAACATCTTTAAGAGGCAATGTGCCAAGCACCTGTCTTAGCTACACCGGACTTCACAAAAACCTTTATTATGGAATGTGATGCTTCAGGATATGGAATTGGTGCTATTTTAATGCAAGATGAAAGACCCATTGCTTTTGAAAGTCGTCCAATCAAGGGAAAGTTTTTACACAAAGCTATTTATGAGAAGGAAATGTTGGCAATACTCCATGCACTTAAGAAATGGCGACCTACCTAATGGGAAGACACTTCAAGGTAAAAACAGATCATGATAGCCTTAAATACTTTTTAGAACAAAGATTATCCTCTGAAGAGCACCAAAAGTGGGTCACAAAGATGTTGGGTTATGACTTTGAAATCATCTACAAAAAAGGGAAGCAAAATGTGGTGGCAGATGCACTCTCAAGAAAGGATGAGGATGTGGAAGCATTGTTGTGTGCCATTTCTATTATCCAACCAAATTGGATAAACGAGGCAAGGGAGGAATGGAATAATGACGAAGAAGTGTGGGCACTTATTCGAAAGTTACAACAAGATTCCGGTATGTCTGATACATTTAGCTGGCAAAATGATTCGTTATGGTACAAAGATTATACCTCTGTAAGATTTCCCAGCTAAAACAAAAGATTCTTATGGAATGGCACACTTCTCCCTTAGGAGGGCACTCGGTATTTTTAAAAACTTACCACAGGGTTAAGAAGGAATTTTTTTGGGATGGTCTTAAATCAGATATTCAAAAGTTTGTGGCGGAATGTTTGGTTTTCCAACAAATAAAGTTGAAACAATTAAGACACCGGGTCTATTACAACCTTTATCCATTCCAAGCCAACGTTGGGAGGAGGTTTCAATGGATTTTATCACAGGTTTACCCAAGTCTGAGGGAAAGAGTGTCATCATGGTGGTAGTTGACAGACTTACCAAGTAAGCACACTTTTTTGCATTATCACATCCATTTAAAGCCAGTACAATTTCCACGGCATTTATGGAAACAATTCAAAAGCTAAATGGAAATCCAAAGATTATTGTAAGTGACAGAGATCCCATTTTCACTGGAAATTTTTGGACAGAATTATTTTCTTGTCTTGGTACTCAGTTAGCTCATAGCTCATCTTATCACCCTCAATCTGATGGGCAAACTGAGATAGTAAACAAATGTTTGGAAGGATATCTTCGTTGCTTTGTATCTGATAAACAAACACAATGGGTCAAATGGTTGCCTCTGGCTGAATGGTGGTATAGAACTTCCTTCCATACAACAACAAAAATTACCCCATTTATGGCACTTTATGGGTATGAACCACAATCCATCACATCATATTTAAGAGAAAATTCTAAGTTTCAAGTAGTGGAACATCACATCGAACATCAACAACAAGTCTGCCAACTCTTAAAGGATAACCTTGTGTTGGCACAGAATAGAATGAAACAACAGGAAGATCAACATCACAGCGAAAGAAGTTTTGTTGTAGGTGATTGGGTATTTCTACGGCTATATCCATATAAGAAAATTTCCCTCAAGCAAGCTAAGAAGGATAATAAATTATCACCAAAGTATTATGGTCCGTACAAGGTGTTGCAAAATTTTGGTACTATGGCATACAAATTGGAGCTTCTTGCAGCTTCTCGATTGCACCTAGTTTTCCATGTTTCATGTTTAAAGAAGGTTATAGGCGACAAGCTCCTAGCTCAAACAATATTGCCAGAACTTGACGAGGAAGGAAAAATTATATTGGAACCAGAAGCAGTCATACAAACAAGATCTCGACAGCTACGAAATCGATCAATTTCAGAGTATCTTATCAAGTGGAAGAACTTATCTGCGAAAGATTCCACATGGGAGGATGAGAATTTTATACAGAAGTATCCAGAACTACTCAAGCGTTGAGGACAACACTTTTTTTGAAGGAGAGGGGCATGTTGGGTCCCTATAATACTAGTGATTACCCCATTACTATGGTAGTTGTACCCCTTATTATATTTTTGTGCCCCTATTGCCCCCATATTGTTATTACTGTGCCCCATAAAATCCCTCTATTGTTATTTTTGTGGCTTTGTATTATTATTGTTAGGTCGACTGGGTTATTTTGTGACTCCTTAGACTCCTATATATAGAAATGAGGTGTTTTCATTTGTATCATCCAAGAATTGTTCATTTATGTAATGTAAAGGAGGTTTCCCCCTTGAAGAGGCTGAATTCTAAGGCGTTGATCTATCTTTTCTATCTTTTCTTGAGCTGGTTTCATAACAAATACTTTCATAGATAAAACCTGGAAGGTCACTAAAGGATCCTTGCTAATAGCAAAAGGAGAAAAGGTTGGTACATTATACTTATGCAACAGTATTTCTAATCCTGTTAATGATTTAACCTCTATAGGAGAAGATATGACATTGTGGCATCATAGGCTTGGGCACATGAGTGAGAAGGGGATGCAGATTCTTTACTCAAGAAATTTTTTGCTAGGTTTGAAGTATGTTGATTTAAAATTCTGTGAGAATTGTGTTTATGGAAAATAGAAGAGAATTAGATTCCTTAGAGTTGGGAAAAAAAAGAAGAGTGAAAAATTAGAGCTTTTGTACATACAGATGTATGGGGACCTGCTTAGGTATAATCTCTAGATGGATCTCATTATTATGTTACTTTTATCAATGATGCAACCAGAAAAACTTGGATTTATTGTATTTGAAATAAATCTGATGTATTTGATACTTTCAAGAAATGGAAATATTTGGTTGAAAATGAGACAGGAAAAAGGTTGAAGTGTCTCAGATCAGATAATGGAGGTGAATATTGCAACAAAGAGTTTGATAGGTATTTTTTAGAGAATTGAATTTGTAGAGAGAAGATAGTTCCAGGAGCACCATAAGAAAATGGTGTGTCAAAAAGGATGAACAGGACAATCATGGAGTGTGCAAGGTGCATGAGATTGCATGCAGGATTTCCTTTACAATTTTGGGCAGATGTTGTAGATACTGCTGTTTATCTAATAAACATACGGTCTTCAAGTTCCTCGGATGGTGGTATTCCAAAGGAGGAATGGATAGGTAAAAAGGTGAACTACTCTTTTTTAAAGACTTTTGGTTGTGAAGACTTTGTCCACATTAACAAAGAAAATAGAACAAAGCTTGAGGCAAAATCAAAGAAAAGTACCTTTATTGGATATGGTGTTAATGATTTTGGTTATCACTTATATGATTATGAAAATCACAAAATCATTAGGAGCAGAAATGTAATATTCAATGAAAATGTCTTGTATAAGACTCAATTGCAGGAATAGAAACAAGAAAAAGAAAACAAAGAATACACAGTGCTGACGATATCACAGGAAAAGTGATGGTGCCTGAAAATAATAATGATCAATAGCTAGAACAACCACAATAGCAACAAGCACCTCAAACACCTGAAAGTGGTGTTAAAAGATCTACCAGGATAAGTAGACCCCCTGAACGATACTCTCCTTCATTATATTATGTATTATTGACTGATTCTGGTGAATCGGAATGTTATAAAGAAATAGTGCAGGTAGAAACCAGGAAGAAGTGGGAGCAAGCCATGAAAGAAGAGATGGACTCATTAGCACACAACCAGACTTGGGACTTAGTCAGGTTACTTGCAGGTAAAACAACAGTGCAGAATAAATGGGTTTACAAGCTAAAGGAAGAAGATGGAGGTAGAAAATGGTACAATGCTAGACTTGTGGTGAAGGGGTTTTCACAGAAAAAGGGTATAGAATTTGATGAGATATTTTCTCCTATTGCGAAAATGACTTCAATAAGAACTATTCTAAGTCTAGTAGCTATTGAAGATTTACATATTGAGTAGTTAGATGTAAAGACAACCTTTCTCCATGGGGATTTGGAGGAAGAGATATATATGCAGCAACCACAAGGATATGAGGTAAAAGGGAAGGAGAAACTAGTGTGCAGGTTGAAGAAGAGATTGTATGGCTTAAAACAAGCTCCAAGGCAGTGGTATCTAAAATTTGACAGGTTTATGTTTGAACAAGGTTATACTAGATGTCACTTTAACCATTGTGTTTATCTCAAAAGGAAAAATGATGGAGGCTATATTATATTGTTATTGTATGTAGATGACATGCTTATTGTAGGTTCTAACATACAAGAAATAAATGTGCTCAAAAGGAAATTGGCAAAATCATTTGCAGTGAAGGATTTGGGTGCTGCAAAACAACTCCTTGGTATGAGAATAACTAGAGACAAGAATAATCGCAAATTAACATTGTCTCAAAGTGCGTACATAGAAAAGGTGTTGAAAAGGTTTAATATGCATAATGAGAAACCAGTTAGTATACCTTTGGCTAGCAATTTCAAATTAATTAAGGAGGCATGTCCCAATACTCAAGAAGAAATGGCTCATATGTCTAAAGTTCCATATGCATCAGCAGTTGGAAGCTTAATGTATGTAATGGTTTGCACAAGGCCTAATATTGCACATGTAGTGGGAGTTGTAAGTAGGTAGATGAACAATCCAGGAAAAGAACATTGGATGGCGGTGAAGTGGATTCTTAGGTATTTGAGAGGTACCACAAATCAAGCATTATGCTTTGGTGGTTCAAACATTTCTCTATAGGGATATGTTGATGCAGATATGGAAAGTGACAGAGATAACATGAGGAGAACTATAGGATATGTATTTACTATAGGTGGAACAACTCTTAGTTGGGTTTGAAAAATCCAAAGTGTTGCTACACTTTCAACAACAGAAGCAGAGTATGTTGCTGCTACAGAGGCTAGTAAAGAAATGATTTGGTTACAAAGGTTTCTGGATGAATTGGGTAAGAAGTAGGAGTTGAGCAGGTTATAAAGTGATAGCCAGAGTGCCATACATCTTGCAAATAACTTTGCATTTCATTCCAAGACTAAACATATACAGCTCAAGTACCATTTCATATGGTCAGCATTGGAAGATGGATAGTTGAAGGTGGAAAAGATACACACTAGCCAAAATCCTGCAGATATACTAACAAAAGTTTTAACTAGGGAGAAACTGAGAATCTACTCAGTTTCAATTGGTCTTCAAGTATGATGAACAAGATGAGAAACAACTACATCCAAAGTGGAGTCATTGTCTAGCAAATGAAGTAGCGGTGGAGTTGCTATAATCAGTCTCCAAGTGGGAGATTGTTGGGTGTGGAGCCTGATTATCTTTTGTATTCAAAGGTTTCAGCGGATGTATACCCCAGGAAGACTGTACACTCCTCCACATGAGGGGAACTTGTGACCCTCGTGGGGTCGTGGGGGGGCTAATCCCGCCCGGCTGGGGGGTCCGGGGGGAGCACCCCTGAAGCTAAAAATAGATGTAAAATTGCCTTGTAAAAGTCTAGTAATTTCTAGTCAATCTGGGCTGTTCATTAGGCGGATGATCTGATGGTAGAAGTTATGTTTAATTTAGGGTTTTTCCCAAGAAGGCAACCCCTCACTATATATGAGGGAATTGTATTGAGTCTATGTATATCTATATTATGAGTGAGGAAGAAAGAGGAGATTGAGAGAAAAAAGGGTGTTACAATGGATCTGTTGTATGTTGTATCTCTTCAGTTTGCTGGATAATATAATAAAAGAAGGACTGGTTGTTTCTTCATGGACGTAGCCCAAATTGGGTGAACCACGTATATTCGTGTCTCTCTTGTTTTATGCATTTTCTGTGTTTATATTTCTGCAATATTTATTGTGTTCCATTGCTGTGTAATATATAATTTTCTAACACTTCACTAATGATATGGGCAGGAGCTTGCCCCCCAGAGGCGGACGGATCTGAGCCAACAACTATTTTTGCGAAGCTGGGAGCCATCTGGAGAATGCTCTCCTGATGAGTATAAAAATGTTTCTGAAGAATTTTACAAAAGGGAGCCACGTAGACCATTTAGATCTATGTCTCATATTTGTATATATATATATATATATATATATATATATATATATATATATATATATATATATTATATATATATATATATATATATATATATATATATAAATCTATTACTAACTCATATATTAATAATATTATTGATTTATATAATAATATATTCATATAACCTTTATTTATATTTATTTATTTTTTATCTGATATATTATTTTTAACTTACACTATTAATAAAATAATTATCATATCAATCATTGAATCACATCGACTTTCCCCTTCTTTTTTTCTTAATCTACAAACTTTAGGATATTACCCTGTAGATTTTAGGTTTTTCTATCTTTTGTTTTGAATTTCTTGAGATGACCCTTCTCCTTATTTCTCCTCCCCTCTCTATCTTCCATTCATATATTTCATTCCTTATTCTCCTTGACTCTTTTGTCCTAATGATGAATTTATTTAATAGATTTGAAACATTGACCTATCAAAATTTCTAATGTGGAGTTTACTTTGGAAAATTCAAGTATAAAAAAAATCTATCATCTCATTCTTACTTGTATATTACTTAAATCAAATATTAAATAGAACTAATGCAATTTATAAACCAAATAATAGACAAAATAACTAATTTTTTTTGCAAGTAAGATTCATTTCTTAGTAAAATAGAGTATAAAATACTTGAGAGGTTATTCACCTCTATCCTGCTTCTTAGGAAACCATACCAAATAAAAAATAATTTATTGTCTATCAAAGTCCATAATAACCAAAGAAAAATACAAATAAAAGTTGTTCCACTAGTAGGAAAACCAGCTAAGGGTTTAAGGTCCTAAGAGTGGTTTGATAATTCTATATCAAAATGAGCATGTTGTCCCATAATAGAGTGTATCTAACCATAATTATAGTAACAATGTAAACCATGAAAACTAAAAAACCAAATGTCATAACAAAAATACCAAATAAAATCTTGGTAATTAGGTAGATATAGAAGTGTCCAATTCAATAGGATGGTTGGCCTCTTTACTAGAGGGTGACATTAATGGACTTGGGGGTAAGCCCAGTTCAAGGAACTCACCTACCTTTTGTTAAAATATGAAACTATGGTCAAATTAAACTTTGGAAAACTAACTTTATTGATATAATTATTACATTTAATTCCTCTTTTCAATAGGACCAAAATTGACCTAAAGATCACTCAAATCGGATAAGGAAAAGTGTACTTATGAAGAAAATCCCACATGTGTATATTTGATAAGGTCAACCCTAAAGAAAAGTGTACACCCTTGGAAGGCTATAAATATAAGTGACCCATACCTCATTTGGATATCATCATGAGACACTCTTCTATCATGGTTTTTTGCTCGCACAGGTCTAAGGTTCGTCCACTGAGGAACATGTTCGATCAAAGATGAAATTGCAAGATCTGAAGCTCATAGTTCTATTTTAGGGTTTTAGGCCTTAATCACAAGCACACGACATAAGGATATTGACTGTAGTTACTATGTACAATGCTCATCCATGCGACCAAAGAAACCCAATCATATGCATAACTCGTCCTCAATGTGATCGACATCTAGGGTTTCAAAATCTCGGTTGTAGACTACAGTTTCTCTCTTGTAAGATCTAGAGAGTGACTGGAAGCTTTCTAGTCACATGCATGAATCCTCCTTTATGTGACCATGACCTAAATGATGGAATTTTATTTGTGTTAATATTTCACTCAGTGACCATAGTGTTCAACAGTTTACCACAGACAACGATAATTTAGTACATGCTTTAGAATCAAGATTTTAAGTATAAGCATTGTTGGGTTCATTTCATGAATGTTGTAGTTATTTTTTATGGATAGTTGCATAGATGAAGATATGGATCATTGTAATCTCTTTTATTAAATCAATTGATGACAATCTAATAAGAAGAATAATTTGAAAGGGTTTTCCCCATAGCGGGTTTTCCCCTGGTCTTTGACCAATCCTTGTGTCTCTATGTGTGAAATATTTTATTTTATTGTTCCTTTACATTCCACTGCATTGATTATTATGATATTTTTCTTTCTACATAGTTGCATATGTTGTGAATAATGATTTAAATCTAAATAATATGATGATGTTATGGGGTGAATGTAATGTGTTAATGAAGAAATGTAATTATCAATGCAAAGAGAAATTAACACCTTCCACATCAATAAGAAGCTCCTTTAGCGCGTCTAAATTTTATAGAACATTGTCCCTGTTGATAAGTGGTTGTCATTAATGTCAACCCAAGCAGCACTAAGAGCTACCTTGATATTCCATGGAAAATTTTACATATAAACTCATGGAATATTGTGAAAAGATCCTTCTAGAAAAATTCCCCTCGATGAGATGTTTCCGTTGATATATGTTACACCTCATGGTTCCTCCTGGTTTGAGAGAAAATTGAAGTTGAAGTTGAAGACCCAATTTTGTGGGCTAAAACCCTAGGGGGTAGCCACATGATACATTATTCACCAATGATTGTCGATATATGATAGGGATTCTTACCATAATCTCACCACATATAAGTTGAATAACTTCAATATCTAGAGGTAGTAAACAATTCATTGACTTCACACCAGGGTAGGACCATATTCGCTAAGTCAATCATTGATTTTAAAATTCTAGTGGAATTGAAAATAGTGTTATTAATTATTCATTAGTTGATGGTCTCTAATTTTTAACACAAGGATGATTTTTTGGAGAAGTTATCTTAAAGTAAGGTATTAAACTCTTTCTAATATAATGTACCCACTCCTCACCATTATTAATAAAAACAAACCCTTATTCATCCATTAAAATGTTAGCGACATATTTTGGTTTGATTTTTTTTAATATCCTATGTTCTCAACGTCTATTCTTAAAGCCCCTTTCTTATCCTAACCATTGACTATATAATAGAACCTTACACACCTTCCAAAAATGAACAAAAATGTAAGATCTTGTGATAAATTTCTCTAAAATATTTCGGCTACCCCTGAGGAGATCAATGCAGGAATCAATAGAGAGGGCTAGAGTTTGTTTTTGGTCATAGTTGCTCATTTGAGAATCAAGGTTTAGGATTATTGATAGTTAATTGCAGGGATACATGCTTAGCTCCAGATAAAGATACTTAGTTTTGTCTTCAAATTTGAAGATGTCATGAAATTCATCATTGTTGCGGATTAATTTTTAATCCTTTGTTTGGTTTCGTTGAGGATGCAAACCATAATTTATGTAGCACTCATCTCAGGTTGCAAGTGGTATGTGTCTGCTGCAGAAGTCAATCTGTCACATTAAAATTCTAAGCCTCACACACACATTCCTATCATATGGAAGCCAATCCTTTTTTAACGTGATACATATTGGTCTATTTGGAAGCTGACATCTACCTTGAACTATTTCATCTAACTGTTACAGAATTAAGGATTGATCATCTGACACTATCCTGGAGAAATTTATTTCAACAAATATCTGAAGTAAAGTTGCATTTGTTTGATTACTATTGTCCAACAAGAATACAACCTGAAAGGATTTATAAGGCATTAGAATAGTAACATCACTACAGCTGGAAAGGCACTCGGTATTTACAACTCCAAGTTAATCACATTAGTCTTATCATCAAGCAATGTTATGGTAAATTTGATTTTTGTAAATTATTTTAGGGTCAATATTAGTGTGATTTTGAGGTATCATTGTTTTATTAGATTTTATCATTGTCAAAATCTTGGTTAGTGTATTGATTAAATTTTGATGTATTTTCTTTTGATTCCCTTATAGGACATATTTGCAAGCTTATTTATACTTTTTTTTAAGAAGTTTAGAACTAAAATAAAAGGTGAAACAAGTCTTATGTCTTGCATTGGTCTTACTATAATATAGGTTTTGCTCTATTATTCTATCATAGGATTCACTTGACATTTACTTTTGCAGCAAAGGTAATATTTCTGATTAAGGTGTCTTATGTTTTTTTTCCTTGTGGGTATTGGGATTTGTCTTGGAACTACTCCTTGCAGGTAAATTGACTCAAGAATTGCAGTGAGCCCTTAATAACAACAGTCTAAGGAACAACATTCAAGAGATATAGTAAAGAGATCAAGATAAAGAAGCAGTAAGGGCAGAGCAACAGGTTCTAATATTTCATTACTTGAACATTTGATGGTGGCATGATGCTATTTAAAGAAGTGAAACATAATGTGTTTTATTAAGAATAATTTATCCTACAACAATAACAGTAGAAGCAACATAAGAAAAGGCCTCAGAATAGTTGAAGGAAGAAGTAGTGATGATAATAAAAACTATGTAACAACGAGGTTCATCAACAAGAACAGTTGGGACAACAATTTTGTATACATATTGTAAAATTTTTCCTAGAGTCCTTTTCGTAAATTGAAGTCAAACATTGTAATTGTAAAAATTTGTGTCATTTCCTAGAATTTAAGAAGGCAAATTTTGTTTTGGGATAAGGGTTTGTATTACATTTGGGACAAGGGTTCTAGGTTTGTTGAGTCAAGGGTAGTTTAGGTCCTAGTGATATTTCAATCAAGGAAAATCATTGTACTATTTTTGTAACATGGATCATTGTCCTTGGTATGGGAGTCCACACTTTTGCATTTAATTTTTGTCTTTATGGGGTAGTAAGGTGGTGCTAGGCAAGTGAATGAAGTCACCTACATGTTAGGACTATAAACACTTCATGGTGGTAGGGTGGTGCTAAAGCGTTGGGGCGTTCTTCCAATGGGAACTGGAGAAGATTGATTATTTAGATTTCTAGGAGATCCTAGATTTATTTTCAGTTGGGGCTGAATATTAAAGAAATTATTAGTAAAGCATTCGATGGTTTTTGACCCAAAGGGGGTTTTCCACCTAAAAATATTGTGCCTACTATCTCTACGTTTGCATTATTGTTTACTTCTCTTACTAAAAAATAATAATAATAATAACTGAAGATTAACTAATGCTTTGAAAAGATTAATTAAGTGCTAATTGCTAAGAAATACTGATTCACCCCTCCCCCCCCCAGTATTTCCACCAATTGGTATTAGAGCTTGGTTCCTTCAGTAGCAGTGTAACAACAAGAAGGAGGTCATGGAGTACACCAAGAATATAGTTCCTTTATTTAATGGAGATAAGTATGTACTTTTGAGTGAAAAGATGCAAGTTCATTTACTTGTGCAAGGATATGAAGTTTGGGAAATTGTCGAGCAGGATTGCACAACAACAAAAGATGAATAAGGTAAGAAAAATAGTGTAAGTGATGCTAAAGAAAAGGAACTTATTAAAGTGGACCCACTCAATTTGTCTACGTTAAGGTATTGGGATGTAAAATAACTAAGGAGGTATGGAACAAACTTTAGAATATATATGTAGGAGACTCGAAGGTCAAGGAAGCAAAACTTCAAATTTATAGAGATCAATTTGAACAACTACGGAAGAAAGAAGATGAGAACATCACAACTTACTTTCAACGTGTAGATGAAATAAAAAATTCCTTGGAAGGATTAGGAGAACCAATTTATAAGAAGGTCATTGTTTGGAAAGTCCTTAGAATTCTTCCATTGAGATTTTATCCTAAGGTTTCAATATTAGAAGATAGATCATATTTAAGAAACTTGAGTATGGACGAACTACATAGGATACTTACAACTTATGAAATTAGGATTGAAGAAGATGGCTCTAATATAGAAACTCCATTCACAACATCCAAGAAATCCAGGAATGGTAAATAGGGATCCAAATCTAGATCTAGTTGTTGCAAAGAGGAAGAAGAAGAAGAAGAAGTATGACTTTCAGATGAAGAATTTGCATACATTACAAGGAAGATGAAAAGACTAACAGGTAAGTATAAAGGAAAAATTCCATTAGTATGATTTTACTTTGGTGAGATAGATCATTTCGTTGCTAAGTTCCCTCATAAGAATAAAACATTTACAGAAGGAAACAAAGGTCAAAGAAATTTCAACAACCAAGATAAGAAGAAAGGGTTTAAGAAAAACTTCCTCTCCGAGGAAGATAGTTCCTCATCTGAACAAGAAAGTGACAGTGATGAAGAAAACAAATAAAGAGTATTATTTATGGCTAAGCATAACAAGATGGAAGCATCTGACAAAGAAGAATATGAAGAAGAAGAAATGGCTAAAAACGAATTTCAAAATGAAGTTGTCAGAATTATAAAAGAACTCAAAGCAGAAAGGAAAAATGTTAATTCTCTGGAAACCAAATTGAAGGAGGTAAATAATATCAACAAAACGAATGAAGAAGAAATTATCAACCTCAATAATAAGCCAAAAGAATTGAAGAATCACTTAGGGATGAGTTGAAAGAAAGAAACGAGGCAAGGGGAGAACTAGAAGCCCAAATAGTATCTCTTTGAAAGGAAGTAAAAAAGGGAAATGTTCTGCAAAATTTTTCTAATAGTTCTAAAACTTTGGATTAGCTCATCAACAACCAAAGTTCATACAATGAAAATACTGGTCTAGGCTACAAAGAAATCCTTGAAAAGGGTTCAAAAGCCAAAAGGGAAAATGGACATGCTGAAGGATCTACAAAGAAAGGATGTTTCCCAGCCAAAACAAAGGTTCAATATAGACAATAATGCTATTGGAAAATGATTCCACAAAGAAGGTTTCCTTTCACGTATCAACCCACATTTTATGATTTTTTTATTCATGTAGAAATTTTGGGCATAAAACTATAGATTGTTGTACTTGGGAAAGAAACTTTGGAAGATATTTCGGGAATATCTATTTCAAAAATTTGCAAGCAAACTTTAGGCAAAATTATAACAGATTTGAATAGTTAAGAAATGAAGTATAATGCTATCAATGCAACAAATTTGGACATTTAGTTAAGGATTGATGGTTTATGATCCCCTCAAGGGAGTCCTAACAGAATCATAATGAAAAAGTCTAGAAGAATAAAATTGAAAGGTGTGCTCTTGCATTAAAGGTTCAAAGTAAAAGGAATGTTTGGTATGTCGACAACGATTGTTCTAAACATATGATTGGAGATAGGAATAAATTTTTATCTTTAAAGTAAGGAAAAAATGGAACAATATCATTTGGAAATCATGGATCTTCAAATGTCATAAGAATAGGTACTATCAATCTTGGAAGCAAGGATGCTATAGGAAAATATGTGCTTCTTGTTGAAAATATGAATCACAGTTTTCTAAGTGTAGGTCAAATGTGTGATCAAGGACACACAATGTTATTTGACTAAAATAAATGTGAAATAAGAAAATAAAAATCTGGTCAACTTGTGGCTACTGCAAGTAGAGCTCCAAATGACATATATACGTTGGAAGAGGACATTAAAGAATGTTTCTTGGCTAAAGAAGATGAGAGTTGGCTACGGCATAGATGAATGGGACATACAAAATTTGACAGACTTGTTAGAATTAGTAAAAAGGAATTTGTGAGAGCAATGCCATTGATTTCAAAACCAACCAAAGTTGTGTGTGAACATTATCGGCATGACAAGCAAACAAAATTCTAATTCAAGACAAAAGAAAACTTCACATCACAACCATTGGAATTAAGACAAACTAATCTATGTGGACCAATGAGGACTAAAGGATTAAATGGTGAATTATATTTTACGCTAATGATAGATGATTATACTAGGATGATTCATCTAGGTGGATCTCCAGACACCAGTGGCATGGAAAAATATCAAAATTCAAAGTGGATGAAAAGCAATGAACTTGACGTCAAATCGAAGTTCTCGTCACCCTAATTCCAACGGTGCAAACAACACTCCAATCTGAGTCCGGATGAAGGAGATAGAGGCAGTCAAAGTTGGGTTGACTTCTTGATGACTGGGCAGGTTTAACAAAGACACAATTTGGCCTTTTCCAGCAGATGGAATCTGGACAACTCCAGCCAGAATCTGGGAAAGCGTGGCCTAGTTAAAATAACCCCTTAGGTCAAAAACCGAATTTCCAAAATTGTACAATTTGTTTTTGAAAAACAAAAAATATATAAAAAAAGGGGGGTGGCAGGGCACCAACCCCACCACCCGAACTCCCATCCACATATTAACATAAATACATTGGCAGAGGGGTGGGCCATGACCCTCGGTCCCTCCCATGGAACAAAATTTAACACGGGGTGGGTTGCTATGACCCCGCCACCCCACACCTCGACACTGTTAACCAACATTGTGTTATATGTATTGGGTGGTGGGCCAGCCTTTGGGGTACAGACCCAACCACATAAAAACGCAACCACCAGCCCTGAATTAATGGAGAATGGTAGAGGTGGGTATAGTGGGTGGGCCACCCAAGGTAGTCCTGACCCAACCCATAATTTAAAATTAAGGTGTTGTTTAAAATTAAAAATATTTCGTGTATAAAAAAAGGAGGCGGGGTTTGACCGCATGACCTCCTCCCTATTAAATAGATCTCCAACCAACGTGCCATAATAGTTTTGTTGAAAAATCTGCCACCCAATTTATACTTAAACTCAATTTGTCAGTGCGCCTAGGAGGAGGCAGTGCACGCAGTTCGAGGCAGAATTTTGCAAGAGGGCCGAATTTTCACTTTGTCAGAATTTGACAAATTTTATATGGTTTCAACACTTCTCAATGCCACAAACACAATGGCACTGTCCATTTTTCCATCAGAATTCTTCATTTTTCGACCATTTTTCAGTATGGATGTATAAAACTCTTTTTTGTAACTGATACTTGTACTCTTCTTTCTCATGCCACTTAATGAATGGAGGCCTCCCCATTGATCGAGTAGGGCGCGGAGACATAGTCCAAGTCGGATGAACTCCATTATCGAGTCTTATTTTCTTCTTTCATTCTTTATGTTTTTCTCCTCTTCTCTCATGTGCACATTAAGTTTTCTATGTTAAGCTACAATTTATGCATGTAATTCTTTATACACATCTATATGCAAAAGATTATGGATCAAGTGGTATTAGAGTAGGTTTTTTTTTAGATGTGAATTGCATGTTTGTATGCTAACAAGAAATAGGCTCCAAAGAGGCGAAGGGAAAATAAATTTTTTCGATACCGAAGCAAGGCGTGCACATCAAAGGAGAAACATGGCAGATGAAGAGGCCCGTTATGAAGAGGAGCTCAATTTTCGTAAAGCCTTCTATACAATGACAAAAAATTTCGGTCAGTTGCTTTCAAGGCTGGAGAAAGTAGAAGGGAAAAAGGTAGAAGAACAAGGTTCAGTGCATGCAAATGGTGGAGAAGAAACCCCTCCTTCTCCTTCCATGAGTGAAAGTTATTCCTCTCATCACCATCATCATAGAAATTCAAGGGATGCATCTAAGAAACCTTTCTTTAAATTATATGTCAAATTTGATCTTCCCATGTTTAATGGTAAAAATAATGCAGAAAATACTAATAACTAGATTAGGCAGTTTGAAATCTACTGCAGGATTCAATAGATCGAAGAGGACGAGGCAAAGATTTAGCTGGCCTCTCTTGGACTGAGTAGCTACGCTCTCGTTTGGTGGGACAACAAATTGTGAAGCAGTAAGAGTGTGGGTAATCTTATTTCCTCATGGCCTAGTTTCTACATTAAAGGAACAATTCTATCCCTTGGGTTATAAACAAAAAGCCTTAATGGATTGGAAATACTTAAGGCAAGGTAGAGGCCAGGATGTTCAAAGCTTTACAGAGAAATTTAGAAAATAGACACTTAATTTGGGCGTTGCACTTGACTCACCTGAAGTAGTAAATAAGTATATTGGATCATTACATAGTTACCTTAGACATTCATTATTATTGTTTGAACCAACTACTATTGACTCCGCTAGTGTGAAGGCAATTCATCTTGAGAACAGGGGAAAAATGAAAGAGATGATCATTTCAAGAAACCACCTTTCAAACCTCCATATGGAAAACCCGAAGTGAATGGAAAAGGAAAAAAGAAGAGGACGACATCAACCAAGAAAGATGAAGGAGACATACCTTATTGCACTCACTGCAAAAAGGAAGGTCATGACGATGATCATTGTTGCAAACAGTACCCAGAAAAGAGACCAAAGAAGTATGGAGGAAAATGCAAGCAGAAGACAGTGGCAACTATGTAGCAAGACCTTGGATCTGATTTTAGAGATGAAGCATTGATCATAGAAGTAGGAACAAAAGGTACTCTTACAACTCATGTTAATTTTGAATCACATGAAGGCACTAGTTCAATAGATGAGTCTCTTCCTAATGAATGAATGAGGATTAAACTATTTCATATTAACATTATCATAAATCATACAAAAGTGGAAACTCTATTTGACACCAGGTCCCAAGCAAACTTAATTTTAGAGTCCTTGGTAAAGAAGCTAGGCTTGGAAACCAAACCACACCCAAAACTTTACCCACTTGGATGGATACACGATAAAGCAAAGCTGAATGTAAGTAGTGTAAGGTTAAATTTGTGACCGCTTCTAAGTTAGTGGATGAGGTAAAACTTGATGTGGTACCATGTTGGATATCTTTGGCATCATGTTAGGGAGTCCATATCTATATGATAGAAAGGCAATCTTCTTCCATCATGAAAAAAATTACCAAATCACAAAAGATGGGGTAGAATATATTGTAAGGGCTCATCAAACTAAAATCAATGCCAACCTTGTAAGTGCAGGACAAATGAAGAGGTTGGTGAATTCCAGTAAGGGTTGCATGCTTATGGTTGTAAGGGGGAAATATGCAGAATTATCTGATGCTTTCCAGGGTTGTGATCATGTGCATAAAAAGGAATTATGTGAATTAATTTCTAACTATGATGAGATGTTTAAGGAACCAAGGGGATTGTAACCTCTGAAGAGGGAAATCCAACATGAGATCCATTTGCAACATGATGCTCCTTTACCAAATATTGGCATGTATAGGATGTCGACCATTGAGATGGAGGAGATCAAATAGCAGGTGAAGGAACTATTGAATGAAGGGGTCATTAGACCGAGCACTTCTCCATGTGGCTCATCGATTGTCTTTGTGCTGAAGAAAGATGGCACTCTTGAGATTGCAACAAGATGATGGACCTTAGTAAAAAGAGTCGCCTTCACTAAGTGGGCCCGCAGGCAAATTACTACGCAAAGTCTATTTTTAGACATATGGATCATGTCTATAAGCTGTAGGATGCTGTTTATGGATGATTGGTCAAGTTGGTAAAAATAGATGGACTTCTATTTTTAGACAACAACGGTGACACTATCAAGTCTAATTATAGAGCAGTCAAATATTATTAGCTTATAATAATATTTAGACTATAAACTTTATCTTATTCTCTTGGAGCACTTCAGTTTGAGCTATAGATGTGGCACATGCAGTTGTTAGAATGAAATACATTTTCTTTGTGGATCAGTTGAGTTGTTGCATGCATGACTTCAGTTAGAACTCAATCAGTTGAGTTTGGTGGAGTTGATTGTGGAGTTGATGGAGTTGTGTTCAGTTTGACTTGGTTAAACTAGTTGTAATTAGTCTAACTGCAAATAGACTAATGATGAGTTGTTAACTAATTATTAACTCATAATGCAACTAAAGAATACATCAGTTAACTCAGTTGCATGTCAGTGCATGTTCAGTTCAGTAGGGACAGGTGTTAGAGGATCACATTGCTATCAGTTGTGACTATAGTTGTGCATGAGTATTTGCACAATCAATGGGATTGAGTTATGCCAATGAGAATTGGCCAATACCAAGTGATTATTTCCTCTACTCACGTGATTCCCAGTGTGAGTGATTATTTTGAGGTAAATACGAGTTTGGTTCAACCATTCTCATCCATTCTTGAGCAGGTATTGAGTAGTGGAGGCAGGCAAGCAGTGGAATAGATTTCGGGATAAGATCTGAGCTGTATTGTGTGTAACAGGTGGAGATAGTACTGAGTACTTGTGAGGAGTATTGTACTATGTTTGTTACATGTTCTCAATCAATATAATATACAGATAGTTGGGGTTTTTAGCGAGATGCTTTCCCCGGGAAAATACTGTGTTGATATGTGTGATTGATGCTTCTATGTGCGCATGTTATTGTTTATGCTTCTGTAAATTGATGATCAACATAGAGGATCTTATGTATTGTGTATGTATTCCAAAATAGTACATGATCAGGATAACCTCCATTGAATATGTGTTTATTATTCAAAATTTCTACATGGTATCAGAGCTAGCTGATTTGTAGAAAAGGTTTCTACATGGTATCGGAGTTGTTGATCATCAGATCTACTATTCAGGAAGTGTTTACATTCTATTTCTTTAGGCAGAGTCTGTAATTGGGCCAGGTAGCCTCTGGATTCATCCTTCCTTTGGAAGGTGAGATATCCAGTGAATGCCATACAAACGATCTCTGTACAAGAAATACCTTGTTCTCACGAATTCTAGATCGGAAGCGGTTGAGTTGGAGCTGGTGGAATTCGAATTTGCAGTAGTGTTTTCTTGGTGTCAAAACTAAGATGTCTTTCACAAGATTGCGATTGGAGTATGCCCTTGAGGGCAGTACAAAATACATTTCATGGAAGGACATGATGGAGGCAGTATTGGATGATAACGGGCTGAAGGAGTTCATAGAGACAGATGTCCCAAAGCCTACTGATGCTACTCAAGCTGATGCTTGGCAAAAGAAGACTGCAAAATGTTGAAGGATTCTGTTGGAGGGCGTGAAGGATCACATTTTGTCCAGCCTCCATGGAAAGGCTACTCCATATTTGATGTGGAAATTTTTAATAGAATTATTCCAAAGCAAGAGTGATCAGAGGAAGCTGGCGCTCAAAGATAAACTCAGAAACATTAAATTCGAGAAGGGTGACAGTATGCCCAAGTATCTCACGAAGTTCACTCAGTGTCGAGATGATCTGGGAAGTGTGGGGGTTACTGTTGATGATGAGGACTTGGTGAGCTTGGCTCTCCTTGGTCTTCCGAAGAGTTGGCATTCCTATCAGGACTCTGTCAATGGTCGGGAGAAATTGCTAGGATGGGAAAGACTATGGTCAGATCTTGTGTAGGAGGAGATCAGGCAGAGTACCAAGGACGAATCTTCATCAAAGGGAGCTGATGAAGAGAATTGTGCTTTGGCTACTAAAGCAAAGAAAAGGAAGAGCAAGAAAGCTTCTCAGTCTGGTACGAAAGGCAAGAAGTAGGACATGTACAAGGTGAAGTGTTGTGACTGTCACCAGCACGGACGCTATGCCACTAATTGTCCGCAGAAGAAGAAGAACAAGCAAGTTGATGGATCTGCAGCAGAAGAGGCTCTAGCCTCACAATTTGAGCTTGATTTTTCATTGATCGCATGCTTGGTTTCAAGTTTTATGGGATCGGTGTGGTTCTTGGACAGTGGTGCGTCTTTTCACATGACGAGAGATAGAGATTTATTTTCTGATATGGAGGACAAAGATCTTGGAGTGCACATCGAGATGGGCGATGATGGTAGATACAGTGCGACCGGTATCAGTACCATTTCCTTTGAGAGGGAGTTTGGTAAACCCTTCGTACTAAAGGAAGTCATGCAAGTTCCAGGATTGAAGAAGAATCTTATCTCTGTGGCGATGTTAGAAGACAAGGGGTATGATGTTGTTTTCAGCCAGGGAAAAGCTTTCCTACGCAGCAAGACAACTGGTGAGACCCGAAAGATAGGGGTTCGAGTAAGGAACCTTTATCAGTTGCATGTAGATGGATGTGCAACAATGGCAGGCAAGGTAGAAGGATTGGTGAGCCGGGATGATGGCGAGTTGTGGCACAAGAGATTGGGTCACCTTCACCATGGAGCCTTGAAGATACTGCAATAGATCACTACAGGGTTTCCTAAAGGCACACTTGCGTAGTCAGATCAGTGCAAGGGGTGTACTTTGGGGAATTTTGTGAAAGCCACCTTTCACGAGAAGGATAGTTGCACCACGACGATCCTTGAGAGAATTCACACAGACGTGTGTGGAACTTTCTCAGTAGCTTCGACAACAAAACATAGGTATTATGTGATTTTTGTTGATGATTTATCTCGTAAGCGTTGGATCTTCTTCATGCAGAAGAAGAGCGAGACATATTCAAAGTTCTGTGAATTCAAAGCACTGGTCGAGAAGGAGTCGAGGAAGAAGGTGAAGGCTTTTAGGAGCAATAATGGTGGTGAATACATCTTGGACGAGTTCAAGGATTTCTGCAAGGCAGAAGGGATTCGAAGAGAGCTCATAGCTCCCCATAACCCACAATAGAATGGGATAGCTGAGCGGAAGAACAGAACGATCGTGGGTGTTGCATGAACGATGTTGCATGATCAGGGCCTACCCCTTCACTTGTGGGCAGAAGCATGCAATACAACAGTTTATGTGTAGAACCGTTGTCCTCATAAGATACTTGGCGTGAGTACACCCGAGGAGGCTTATTCTGGTAAGAAGCCTGATCTTTCTCATTTGAGGATTTTTGGTGCTAACGTTTACATGCATGTGACGAAGGATGCCAGAAAAAGTTGGAGCCGACTCCAGAGGTTGGGATATTTGTGGGGTACACCGATACACCCCACAACTATCGTGTGTATTTGCCAGACAGTGGTAAAACTGTTGTGCGACGGGATATAAAATTTCAGGAGGAGAAAGACATGAAGTGTTCGCTTGAGAGGGAGCTACACTTGCATGCAGATGAGGAGCTATTAGTTCCTAAGGATGAGATTCAGGACGTGGATCAGCCACAGGACGAGGTTCATGGAGTGGAAGAGACCACTCAAGCAGCGCCAACCATCAGAGGGCGAAAGCGCTTGACAAAAGCTGAGCGACTGGCTCAAGATGCAGAGAAAGTTGTAGGACCACCTACAACCCAACACAGACAAAGACAGTCACCTGATCCGTACACTGGATACATGGCTCTTATGAGCAAGTGTGTTGTGACTGAGCCATCCTCTTTCGAGGAAGCTATGGAGGATCCCGCATGGGTAGACGCCATGGTGGAAGAGTATGATTCTATTGTCAGAAACAGTGCATGGGATATTGTCCCAAGATCAGTGGGGAAATTAGTGGTGGGTTTGAGATGGATCTACAAAGAGATGCAGATGGGATGGCACATTCATCAGATGGATGTGAAGACTGCGTTCCCACCTAAAGCATGAGAAAAATTTCAGGGAAAAAATGGGCCTCAAAACAAAAATGTATAACCAAAATAAACTCAAGAAAGCAATAAGATTCAAGATGATGATGTCAATCATGGGGGATCATTCACCATTTTGGAGTCAAAAAGTAAAAATATTAAAAAATAAAAATAAAATACTTTCTCAACTTATATCCCTACAATTATACTAGAATTTCATGTGGGAGCACTTGTTGGATGCAAAATTTAATTTCTCATCCAAGGAGTACCTATGTTGCATACTCTTTTTGGACACTACTACACGAAAACTGAGAGATACTTGAAAAACGTGATTGCAATCATGTTTTTTCATGTATTTCTCATTTTTCATGTAGCAACTATTGAAAAATCTAACTAGATTCAGTATTAATATTTGTATTTGAGTCTTAATTAAATGTATTTATGAAAATAAATAAAAATAATTTTTATTAAAATTAATATGACTTATTAAACATGGGTTTCATGCTTGGGCCATCATGTTTCAGGTCAAACTCCCCATTGAGGACTTCTAGGATTTATACTAAGTCATTAGGGTCATTGTTCATTTAAAGAGACCCTTCTTTGGATTTTGAATCATGTAGAAAGAATTATTATTGAGTTAAATAAATTATTTGTCACATCTACACCAAGTCGGCCTCAAGGAGATCAAGTCGTCCTAAATAGGGTAATTCGACATCACCAGAAGCCTATATATTTAAGTAGTTTGAATTCATTTGGAGACATCTCACACAAGCTTGATATCCAAGAGACGGAAGCAGAAAAAGTGTGAAATTCTAAGAGAAGGAGAATTTTTGGAAAGGACAAGATCAAAAGTTTTGGGTCATCTCTCTCTCACACGTGTAGATTTTCTAGTCTACTATTGGATGTTTGATGTTGTGTGTGTGTTATATTTTTTCCATGACTAGCCCCATGCATGAAGTCGGGGGGGTGGACAGTCCCCCCTTCGTTGTGCGGGGCACAGTGAGGGGGTTACGGGGGATCGGGGTTTGAGGGGGCTAACAGGGTCTTAGTGAGCCCCCTCGAGCTTTTTTTTTTGGACCCTATATTAGGTGGGTAGACCTACCTATGGTTTGTGCATGGTTTTTTCAAAATGGTTTTGGGCATGATGATTTTCTGCCCATGGTAATCTTGTAGAGCTAGTCAAGGGAAACTATGGTTATGTTCTAATCAAGGGTTAATGGATTGGGATTTATGGATGCTTCAACATATATCTATATATATATATATATATATTGTAGCATTGAAAGGAATATATAATGAAAAATCAATCTAGTAGTCTTAGCTTTAGGATCCAAGGGAAATCTTTGTGTATATACATTTCATGTTTTATGCTCTCACAATTATTTATTTTCTATTTTTAGAATTCATATGCAGGTAATTTTTGTACAAGGTTAAAACCTACAATCTAAGTGTTGTTGCTAGACCAAAGTCTTTTTTGTTGGGTTGAAATATTTGTTGGGCTACTACTGGGTCAAATTTTGTTGTTTTGAAGTTGTTGTGGCTAGGGCGAAGTTGTTGCTGCTAAGTCGAAGTTGTTGTTGAAAGGGTTGTCATCTACATAAGGAAGAAAGGGATGACTTGGTGTGGAGGAAGTTTGTGTCTAGGTCAAGAGTCTTGGATCATCTCATGAAATTATTAAGGAAGAGTTGTTGATTGGGTCTTACCTTAGATAGGGGTTTTCCCCTAGCTTTTTGTTTACATCTGGTGTTTGCTGTTTGTGCTATTGTTTTGATAATTGCTTGATGAACTTAAGACAAATAATAACATAATAAAAAATGAGAATATCACAAGTAATAATCAATATAAAGAAAATACTTTTTGCCTTTCTGATTTTCTAACATGGTATCAGAGCGAAGGTGAAGAAGGAGGAAAAAGGCAGTTGAAGATCTATTGAAAGGAGATTTAAGAAGGTTGAAAAAGGGTCAATAAGAAGGAGTTATAAAAATTCAAGCCTACCATCTTCAAGGACAATGTCTAACTCAATGAAGGGATAAAACAAATCAGAAGGAGCATCAGACTACATGGCATGGAAAAAGAGGATAGACATCATCCTTGAGAAAAATAAAGTATTGGATTTAGTCAGAGGAAAAGTAAAGAAGCCTACAAATGAGTCAAGTGATGTAGAGAAGGAAAAGTTCAGGGAAACATAAATATTGACCATGACACTAATGGTGGATGTAATAAGGATAACCTCATCCCATATATATCCAACATAGATTTTGCTAAAGAGATGTATAAGGCATTATCCAAATTATCAACTATCAAGAATCTTGGTCAAATAGAAAGTCTTAAAAATGAACTAAGATCTATAAAGATGATAAAAGAAGACATTGTGGCATCCTTCTTAGTGATAATAGCTAGAATCATAGATGAACTCCAAGCAATTGATGAGATAGTACCTGAAAAGGAGCTTGTAATCACTACACTTCTAGGATTACCAACATCTTGGAGTGCCTTCTCATCAGGTCTTAATAGTTGGAAGGAAACTCCTATAGTCAAACAATAATGGAATGCATGCAGCCAGGAATAAGTTCAGATTTCTCTAGTAAGAAATAAAGAGAATGAAGAGGAGAAAGTTTCAAATGCTCAATCCACTCATCGTAGGAACAAAGGATCATTCAAGAACTTTAAGGGCCTAGATGGAAGATAGACCTATACAAAATTGAATGCTACAATCGTCACAAGATGGGTTATTACAAAAGTGATTTTCCTAAGAATCTGAAAAATATAAAGAGAAATAGGGAAATGAAAATGTTGCTTAAGAAGGATCTCCAAAGAAGCACAAGACCTAAGAATTTGAAATAAAGGACTTATACGACTAAGACCTTTTACTCTAAGTTTTTGAATTGTTTTGTACTTTTTATTTTTAGTACTTCTAGGTTTAACATGTTTTGGAAAAACATTTTTCAATTGTTTTCTTAAAGTTATAGGTATCCCTCGAGATTGGATTAAAAGAGAGCCCTCACCATTTTCCAAAGATAAGTATCTTACTCCTTGTATTATCTTTCATATTCAGTTTTCATTTTCCTTGTCTAGATGTGTTTATACTATATTCTAATAACATTTCCTTTTATATTTTCCTTGTTTAGGAAAAGGTTGTTGATATTATCAAGGGCTATGAAGAAGATCTCACAAAGAAAAGCATAGAGGTTCTATTGGAATTGATATCCAGAAAGTTTGTCTAACTCAAAGGCATGTTTTAGACTATAAGTTTTGTTCTCTTTGTAAAGGTATATTCATTCATTTTAATAAATATACTTTACATTACTAACAATTGTTATGCCTAGGACCTTTGAATCATAGTGATTCTTGTTTAGGTGATTAATATCTTACACAGTAAATTGTCACTGTCTCCTTGTCAGTCTCCCTACTGTGTCATAAAATCAAATCCATCATGCTCATGCTCTTTGAAATGGCCAAAAAACCCTCTTTGCCTAAGTTTAGTGGATCATCGCGACTGTTATTGAAATAACCGCGCTGAATGGCAGATGATAGTGCAACTGATGCGCTGCCAGCGCGGAAACACACGGGTTTCCCGCACTGATCGAATTTCATAGCCAGCGCACCCTCCACTCGCACTAAAACGCGCTGACCAGACTTCTTCTGTTATTGGGATGCGATGCCAGCACACCAGTCCAGTTATGCACCCACGCTGATCCTGTTTGGGCGAGTTTGTTCTAACAGCCAACCTTCCAGATGACTCCAGACCTGGTTGTTGGCTTTGTAAAGGTCGCCCTCCCTTCTATGGCATGTTTGTTCGCCTGATGAGCCACCTTTCTTGGAGATAAGCTCATCCTTTCACTATTCATGGAGACTCCTTCTCCTATATAAGCCTCCACCATTGCCATGAGCAGCTAGTTTTTGACATATAGACTTTGACATAGAGGAATTCGTAGTGCATTAGTGCTGCTCTTAATAGGCATTTGGTGTGTTAAGTGTGGATTGCTAGAGAGCTTAAGGAAGGTTGTGAAGTCTTGTT
>APFE030259754.1:0-13280 GCA_000404065.3 Pinus taeda
ATTTATGGTTCCTCCACTTGCTACAATCACTTGACACTCTGGTGTTGGATATAGGAAGCAATTCAATTACTTGGCTATCTTACAATGAATAAAATTATGGGTACTTCGTGAATCAATCAACACTATTACCTTTTTCTTCTTGATATGCCCTTCCATCTTGATAGTTTGAGTGGTAATTCTAGCCAATGCATTAAAAGATATGGTTGGATTCTTTTTTTCTTTTTCTAGAGTTTATTCCTGGTGTATATCCTATTCTTTTGATGCTTCTTGTTCCTTTTCTTCCTCCTCTTCACAATCTAAGTAAAATAATTTCCTCTCGGCACACTTACAACCTTTAGTGTATTTTCTATCACAACAGTAACAAAGCCTTTTTTCTCTTTTTTCTTCCAATTGTTGCGGTGTCCACCTTGTAGGTTGTGGATGGCTAGGGGTAGCAACACTTCAATTTTTATGATTGTGAGTGGTAGGCTTCCATGTTGCCATAATTTTGCTTTCCATTTTTCTTGTCAACTAGAATGCCTTCTCCAATGAATCTAGTTCCCAAAGGCAAACCTCATGTTGGATGCTATATTTTAAATTGCCTATGAACACATCAATCCTATGCTCCTCTGGAATATCTTTTACCCTTATATTCAATTTTTGGAAGTCCTCAATGTGCTCCATCATTGAACCCTTTTGTTTGAGATTTATCAATTGGCTAAAAAAAGTGTTGCTTTTTGCTATCGCTCCTATTGCTATCATTTCATCCATAAAAGTAGCCCAAGTGACAATTTTTTTATGAGAGAAAAGCCATCTATACCATAAAAACTGATTTGGTTCCAAATATAAACTTGCAATGTGTACCTTTGGTGTGTTTTTCACATTTTGGAGATTGAAAAATTGCTCCATCTGTAGTATCCATGTGTCTGGATCGTTGCCATCAAACTTCCTCATGTCAATCTTTGGAACATGGTGGTTCTTTGATCCAACATTAGAGTCTATGAAATCATGATTAACATTTATTTTATTCTCATCATGAGTTTCCTTTACTACCCTTTCACCATTAGTAAGCATTTCTTGTAGAAACTTTGTAAAATCTGTCTTCAAATCTTCCATGCCTTTCTTTAAATCATCCATATTATCTTCCACGCCATCCATCTTAGCTTCCACACCATCCATCTTATCTTCCACGTCATTTATCTTAACTTCTACGCCTTTATTTAAACCATCCATCTTATCTTCCACGCCATCCATCTTAGCTTCTACATCTTTCTTTAAACCTTCCATCTTAGCTTCTGTTACTTTTTGTGCAAGTGAAATTTGTTTCACTTGGTCTCGTAATTTTGATATATCATGTTTCATTTCTTCCTCTTCCTCATGAGTCATGCTAGAGATTTCAGGTTTCTTACTAGGTGTTTCCATTTTTCTTCTTCGGGGCATCAATTACTGATAATAATGCTTCACTATTTCCTTTGAATTCCTTCAAAATAATTTTTTAAACCAAGCTTATGCAAAAATTTAAAAAAACTACACACCTTTCTTCACTTTATAGGAGCTCGATATTGAATATGGTTTATCTCTATAATTTTGGATCTCCAAGGACTGAAATGTCTTCTTATGGTAACCCATTGAGTAGTATTTCTAACCCCTCAAGTTTGATCAAGATTGGATTCTCCAAAGAAGATTTATGCCAACTCTCCCACGATGACCTGAGTATAGACTGTTTCAGTAGAGATAACTTGTATGACATGTTGCAGGTCATTGTTTCAATGTTAGGTTCTGAAAATTATATCCAAAAAATGACAGTCCATCCTCTTTCAGTAACTTCTTATGAAAATTCAATCTGATGCTAAGAGCAAAAGTTATGGCTAGTTTTCCAAGGTCACCTGTTTAGGATGTAATTCAAGAGTTTCCAAAAACCCTAATGTCCTCAGATCATATATCCAAAAATATAGAGAGCCAAGATCTGAAATTCGGACCCGAGGTTCAGAGCAATTTATTCTCAAATGGGTTTTTGGTTTAGCTTTTGAAATGTTGCTGAAAAAAAATTATAATGAACATTCTATGATGGCCTATTTGGAGAAAAGAAACCCTAGAATCCAAAGCTCTGATACCAAATTTTATGAAACCAGCTCACAAAAAGATAGAAAAGATAGATCAACGCCTTATAAATAAGCCTCTTCAAGGGGGGAAACCTCCTTTACATTACACAAATGAACAATTCTTTGATGATTCAAATGAAAAAACCTCCTTTCTATATATAGGAGTGTAAGGGGTCACAATATAACCAAAGCCGACCCAACAGTAATAATATAAAAGCACAAAAATTAAAATAGTGGGATTCTATAGGGCACAATAATAAAAATAGGGGCACAACAATAACAATAAAGGATACAATGACAATAGTAATGGGGGAATCACTAGTATTATAGGGACCTAACACTAGCCAAAGTGTCATGTCCCTTCATGTTTTAAGCCATGGCGAGGGCCTATTACCCTTAACCAAAAGCCTGTATAAATCCGAATGCAACAATAACAATTAAAGCTTCCTTCTAATGTACCTATGAGCAGTCCTCCATTGTGTTCTCCACTACCTATGGAACCCAACCTTAATCGTAATAATAACAAAATATAGTGGGTTTAAACTCTAGTTCTCCCTACCTACGACATTTCACCCAAGGAAGGTAAATGAGATTGAATTACGATTAGAAAGAGAGGTGCCCCCCACTATGAAGGCCTATCACATAGTTCGTCTGTCTCCTCTTCCACTGCATTGGAAATGTAGAGGTAGGTTAATGTAACCTGCCAAGAATCCATTGTAAAGTATATATATCCAAGGAACCTTATGATGAGATTGTTCAACTTTGCCAAAGAATTTTTAGATGGTAAACAAGATATCAAACCTTAACACATGATGCTTGTACTAGGAAACTAAAGTCATTTAACTGTGGAGAAATAAGGGTAGAGATTGGGAATTTGGTGGAGAATTTTAGAACTAATATCATGAGATCGATGTCCTCTCAGTTTGATGTATTTAAATCAAAGATAAACCAAATGGATGTGGAGCAATCTGTACCCATTTTCATCTCTTGATGTGGGAAGAAACACCCCTCAACGGAATTCCCACTCAACAACTATACTATTGTGAGAGGAACCACTCTATAGAACAATGCCACTCATTACCTATACTTAAGGTAATTTACAAGAAAACACAGGAGGATGTTGATGAAACATGTGGTACTAAAAAGCCTTGAAAACATAGGCCATTAAGTATGGTGTAAGAACCCTTATCTTCTTTCAATTCTTCGTCTAGTATGTATATTACCAAGAAATACCCTAGCAATTAGAATATTTAATAGCTCAATGGTAGCCTCTCAACACTCCTTTTTTTCAATACCCTATGCCCTAGCCAAAGTGTCATGTCCCTTCATGGTTTAAGCCATGGTGAGGGCCTGTTCCCCTTAACCAAAATCCTCTATAAATTCGAACGCAACAACAACAATTAGAGCTTCCTTCTAATGTACCTATGAGAAGTGCTCCATTGTGTTCTCCACTACCTATAAAACCCAACCTTAACCCTAATAGTAACACAATATAGTGGATTGAAACTTTAGTTCTCCCTACCTATGATATTTCACCCAAGGAATGTAAATGAGATTGAATTACAATTGGCAAGAGTGGTAACCCCCATTGTTTCTCCTTTCATAATAGTAAATGAGGTAGAAAACATATCAAGGTCGCAAAACTTAGTTCAAGTATCTTTATAAAAGAAACATGTTGTAACAACCGATGTTACTATTAGTGCTAAAATAGTTGATGAATGTATAAGAGTTGGCATTACTGCCAATATTACTATAAAAACCAATCCTACAGTAACAACAAATATTACCTCCTCTACAATACTTATAACAACTACTATAAATGAGACTTCTTTGCAGCCTTCTTACCAAGAATGATTAGTAGGGATCAAGGATACACATTAATTTGAGACTAACTTCCTAAAGGAGTTAAAGAACTTACATGTATGGATCCCTTTACTCCAAGCGATATGGATCACTTAAGGAGTTGTGTGTTAAAAATATATGTAGGAAACATCGATATCCCCCTACTATGCATGTTATTGGTAAATTATCATAAATGGTTTTGAGAAATAATGTACTTAGTAAATATGATGATCCAAGGAACCCAAATGTAGTTTTTCACATTAGTTTAATAGCTCTCCTGAATACCTTGATTGATGTAGGTGCATCAATCAACATAATAACAAGTGAAACTATAGAACTACTTTAGCTTACCAATCAGAGACCAAAACTTATTATTTTGGAACTCGCATATAGGTTTATAATTTGACTGGAAAGAGTATTGGAGGATTTCATTATTACAGTAGATTCCTTGCAGTACCTAGTAGATTTCATTGTGCTTTAACCTAGAACATGTTTAGGTGGACATCCTTTAATTATGGGTATATTATGGCTAGCTACTGCGGATTATTTTGTTGGATGTAGCTCTAGTTGTATGAGTAGCTCTAATGGTCACACTACCAAGGACCTTGTTCTTTACACTCTAGCTAAACCAAATTCCGAATTTGAGAGTCCTTCATGGCCTATGTCTAACTTGGAAGAAGCTTATGCACATCCAATATGCATCATAGGAAAGGCTTTGCACTTTAAAAATGAGAATGAAGACGATTTCATTAACAACTTTATTAATTATCCTTGTATTCATACACCACCCACATCATGGTTGTTAAGTTCTATAATAGACAAATCCAAGGAGAAAGAAACTCTTGATGATCCTGTTACATGGGGAATACCTATCGCCCCTAGCCTTATGGGTGTACTAGTGGATATTCAGCCTAGGAAAACCTTAAATATCAACCCTAATTTATCCCCTAAATAAAGAGAGAAATTATTGATGTTACTCAGATGGAATAAAGAAGCTTTCCCATGCGATTATAAAGATGTGAGGTCTATACATCCTACCTTGTACACTCATCATACTTATGTGCAGGAAGGATCCTAGCCTATCTGAGAGCCTGAACAAATAATGAACCTAGCATTAAAATATATTTCCAAGGAGGAGCTTTAAGAAAGTTTAAATGCAAATTTCATCTTCCGTATTTCTAACAATTAGTGGGTATCTCAACTTGTTATTGTTCCCAAGAAAAATTGAAAGTGGAGAGTCTGTGTGGATTAGATGGAGTTGAATAAAGCCACTCAAAAATATCATTTTCCAATATCGTTTATTAATTAGGTCCTCAACACTTTGCTAGTAGAAACTATTCTCTTTCTTGGATGGATTTAGTGGCTATAAGAATATGCATATTACTCTTGAAAACCGGGACAAAAATTCTTTCAATTGCCCCTAGGGTACATTTGCTTATAGGTTCCCACCTTATGGAATTTGCAATGCACCTACAACATTCTAGTGAGGAGTGTTGGGAATTATTTCATACATAGTTAGTTAATGCTTCAAAATATTTATCCCTCGATTATGGTGCGATCAAGAAAATATCCATCAAATCAATTTATAATGGGTGGTATGTGGATCTGAAGGGGCCTCCACACCACCCTCCACATGCATGAAGCACATGGAGGGGTGGATGATTTCATGCTAGCATTCAATCGAAGGTTGGAAGGTTTTGATAATAGGAAAACTTCACAAGATCATGACCTTCCCATCAATGAATTTAGTAATTATTCCGTCTGTTTTATGTCTTTCCATTATAGTGGAGTTGAGCAGTTTGGCAAGTTGTTGAGGAACCCCGTGGCGGTCATTCGAAGAGCAAGGTCCTTTTGCAGTGGGTTCACGTCGCTAGTCTTGATTATGTCCTCTACGTTTTCATATATCTCTTTATCATGGCACATATTTATTTTCTGTGGGGTTCATGGAAGAAGGGATATGCAATGAATGGAATGGTATAGAAGAGGTCTTCCCAGGAGGGTTATGTTGTTGTTGATTTGTTTGAGGCTTGTTTGGTTTTCTATATCCATGTGTTAGTATTCTTTGGGGTTATGCTTCCTCACATGGGCATGTTGATGGTAAGGCCCATGGGCAACCCCTAGTTTCTTTGGTTATGTCAGTGGAGTATCCTTTTATGTTTTTGTCTAGTTCTATGTGGTCGCGTCCCTAACTTTTTATGGTCTCGACCTCGTAACAATGAGATCTGTCATGATACCCTCCATTGGTCTGTGTTCTAGTGTACTTCTATTTATCAACCTTGGGACTATTCTCGTTTCAGGGACATGGGTTGCACTAAGAGATACCAATAGTTCTTTTATGGGTCATGGTTCTTACACTTGTTCAACCTGACAAGTTCCCTGGCTAATTGCAAACCTTGGAAGCTCTCGGCTCTTGGATTTTGGCTCACTCAGGTTCAATTTTATTTTCTCACTCCAATTGTCTTTTGCCAATTGTGTCAGTCCCTTGTAACAAGCACTATGGCTCGCGCTGCTTCCGGGAGAGGGAGGACCACAAGGGGCTCCTGTGGTCTTTGGAAACAACCCAAAATGAAAAATTATCCCAGTACTTCTACTGGAGAGAATCGTAGATGCAATTCCACCTCCAGGATCATAAACGAAGCATCTATTTCCTATCATTCCGTCTCAAATCCCATTCATCAACTTATATCACAATGGGAAGAGAAATTAAATAAGCAAGCTGAGTTTTAGGATATTGATATGGAGGAATGAAATATATTGGTTCATAATCCTAGGAACTCTGAGGGTTACACCTCTCAATACAAGTAGACACTTCACTTATATTGGTTGATGAAGAGCCTTTTGGGCAAAGCCCTGGAGCACATTCCCTCAAGCTCAACTATGACACCTCAAACTTTCCTGGATTATAGCTAGGAATTTCAGCAAATCAAATTCCAGCTTCAGAAGAAAAATGGACATCTCAGTCGCATAGAAAAGAAGATCCTGTGCATTCCTCATTCTGAACATCCCAGGTAAAGCGCAAAGGTCCCCACCCCAGTTGACTCAGTTAATGACAAGTAATCTTGTGGTTCTCCTTGTTTTGAGTTTTTAGTATATGCAACAATTTCTACCTTTTCGGTACTTTCAGTATATTTATAGATATCTAGATGTGAGGAACTATAAAGACAATCAAAAATTTATAGCACGCCTATATAGACTTATTCTATTTTGTTTTTGGATGGCTTATCATGTCATTAGGTGGTCAACAGACCTAGTTTCCCTTAGGGAAGGTTGAGACCACCTAACAATTGAACATTTGGATGTAACTTGCTTGTTTTTGAAAGAAAATGGAAAAGGAAGGTCCTACAAATCTTACAAAAACAAATTTTGGAAAAAATTATGAATGAATTTACACCCTATGGGGATGCACTGGATGAAGCCTTACGGCCTTGAAATTTTTTTAGTGTTATGTCAGTAATCAGGACAATACTAGGGGGTGAATGAGTATTGTAGGAATTTTATTAGTTAAACCCCTTTTTCCACTTGTGTTAGAACACTAGGACAGTACTAAGTAGTTCAACAATTAGTTGAAATTAGCATCTCATAAAACAATATCCGCAATCACAATGCAGCACATAAGGAATAAATAAATTCTTCGAAGCTACTCTTTAATTTTTTCACGAGGTCTAACTACAACCAACAAGAAGCTACAACTCCTTGCTTTATCAGCTACAACTAAATGGAGCTACAACCCCAAATATTTAGCATCACCCACTCGAAGGAGCACCAACCCATGATTTGCAAGCTACAACTTGCTTGACACTCACTTTTTGAAGTTTGAATTTATGGATTGGAACATTTGCAAATCTTTAATTTTCTTTATTTTTATTTCTATTGACGTTTGAGTCCACAAATTTAATGCAAGTTTGAGTTTCCCACTTAATTGTTATATTACAAGCGTGACGATCTTGGGACTGGTGAGTTGAGCGCGAGTCCTTTTGAATGCCACTTCAAAGAATGTGGTGTTCTTGTGGCCCTACCTTGGTACAATATTGCAAGATCACCTGTCCATATTTTCATGCCTGAGTACGAAAAGGCGAGAAGGTTGTTATCAATAGAGGAAGGAAGATGAAAATTAGTCTATATCATTGGATGAATATGCCCAACAAAACCAATCATAGCAACACCTTCTGTGTATAAATATACCAATCATAGGAACACCTTCTGTGTAAAAATATTTTAACTATAAGAATAATTTTATTTTTGCCTATTTTATAGAATATATTCTTAGTTGACATTGATTTTTTTTTATTTTTTTTATTTTTTTTATTTTTTACGATTGACATTATCAACATTAAAATGTTACTACATGCTCCCATGTATTAGGAAACTAGAAATATATATCCATAGGTGTCTTTCTTTCTCGATATATAGAAAGGCACACAAACATTGAACCAGTTTTTGTTATTACAATTTTTGAAAATTGTACATGTGTGATTCTCTATTTATTTATTTATTTATCTCTCTATCCACACACATATAATATTTTTGAAAATATTATATATCATTTCTATACTAATCATTGAAAGAATTACAAGTCTCCCTGATGTTAAAATTTTTTACTCTCACATGTATATTGAAATATTTGTTTCTGCCTATGTAAAAAAATATTATTTAATCTTTTTTTTCATTCTTATATATCACTTTGTGTTAGAATCAAAAATTTAAAAATTCTATTCGCTCACAAATCAAGGGCAAATCATCTTTTTTAAATTTAAATAAAAATTATATTATTTAATATAAACATTGAGATATTATATTTATGGATGATGTATATATTACATATAATACCCCACTTATATATATTTCACATAAGCACTCTACATATGGAGTAGACGTGATGTTAGATAGCTCAATTAACTTTACATAAATAAATGATTAAGTTATACTAATTAATCAAAATAGTAATATCTGCTAACACTAATAAATAGAATATAAGACAAACCATCTTCATTTTGTACCTGCCCCATAATCTCTAATCTCAGTAATTTTGGGCGTTGTCGTTCTCTATTTTGGTTTGGTTACGTAATTCCTAGGTTTGTATTCAGGGCAGCGTGAAAACAGAGTGGGGTTTCTTTCAGGTTTGATTGTGATCGTAGTTTTGGATTTTTTTTGTTTCGATTATCCAACCAAATTCATGATTGTTTGGCCTTCTGATTTCATGGTTTGGTTTTTCAATTGAATTGATGGTAATAAATCATGGCATATCATTGTCCTTGTTAGGGACTGAAATGGGTTTCATAGGAGTTCTTTTAACTTTACGTTGAAGAGAACGGAAACAATGTCATGTGAGGCGTAGTAAGTAATTTCTCTCCAAACGCAAAAATGTTTGAATGCTTACTGTATTCAATGCAAGAGGTCGAGTCACTTACCATTAACCTGTTAAAAAATTATTTGGATTGCTCTTGTAAAGGAATGTACAACGTGATATGGAGGTGTGGAAACACACTTTGTTGGCTTTGCAGAGATGCAAATTCGAAATTGGACTTTTCTCATTCTTCTGCTTCTCGTCAACAGAGAGGAACCACGGAAACCCTGTCAAATATGCAACATGTGTGGTTCTAGAGAATGAGACATAAGATAATGAGGCCCTTACAGCAGCGAAGAAACTTCAGTTTCTTGATCTAGAAAATGGCGCTGCACTCAAAAGCATAAGATGACAACTTCCCACATAGGAGTTGGGATATCATCCTTAAAAATGTCCCTGAATATAAACAATTAATATACATTAAATTTAATATTAATTACGCCATAAGGCGTTCCCTCTAAGATCAACACCCCCAGCTGTTACCGTGTGTGATTATGGACCATCGATTATCTATGTTAGATGATAGAAGCATCTTCTACCGTCAGATTCTCCTAGCAGCGAAGATGGATGGATACCTCCACGTGGTTACTAGCTCCCTAGCAATTGCGCGAAGAAGATTGATACTCCACGCGGTTAATAACTCCCCATCAATTGCGTGGCGAAGATCGATACGGTTACATGGACGCTCCTAATTCTGCTCTGTATCCTGCAGAGCCCGTGGCACAACACTCCACTCTTTCTAAGTTTTAAGCAAATTTTGAAGGTTTTTGTGTTTGATTTAAGCTGGATTGATGGCTAAAAATGGGAGCACTCCTTGTTGTTTTTGGGAGGCCGATCCAGAAGCTGCGAGATCACTTTCTCTAGACCAAGAAAGAACAGTACTTGAACACACATACGTCATTGCAAACAGAGAAATGGTAAGTTCCTACGGTTTTGAAATGATAAATAGTAATGATCTTAGGATACAATGCACCTCACTCCATTTCATTCTTTCGATTAGATAATGGATAAAAATATGGACGGAGATGCTCATCAGATCTCTAAAAATTAAAGATAAAGATAGCAGAGGAGTCATCACCCTGGCTTCGGACGAACAATATTTTTCTGTTTAATTGATAGTGCCAAGGGTTCCAGAAGCATTAGACAACATTACCTTAAGCGGGTGGTTGAGAGTAGATGGTTTCTCTGCCGCTCTCGTATCCAGAAGGGCAGTCAAAGATTACATTGTAGACAACAAAGGAAGTAGGATTGCTGCCAATGCATTTTTAAAGAATTCTCTGGTATATTCTAATCCAGAAAACACCAGTATTTTGAAATTTTCCAGGTGCTCACTTTTAGAGGTGCTCTTCTCAGCTTTGTAACCCTATCTTTTTCTGTGAACTTGATTTTCTCTGTTACTTGGGATGTGCTAATTGCATTGGATGGAGGTCCTGGCAAATAGTATGAACCGCGCACTCAGTTACCTCTAAACATGTTGATTTCATAACGGTAGCCGTTGGTATAGATTTGGTGATATTCTAGTTGCAAAGATTTATTTTAGAACCGTCTCTGCATAAGAAATGTCATTGGGGCTAGAAATATGCTTCAAACAAATGGTTGTAACTTGTTACTGGGTCTCCTCCCATGGAATCTTGCCAGGAGAGTCAATATATTCATGGAACTGGCTTTTGAACACCATGAGTCAAACCATGATCTAGATTAAATGTTCGATGACAAATTTGTCAGAATGATATGAGTGAATATTCGATCAAAACATATTATGTTCTCTTCTTTAGTATGGTTTTTTGATATCAGATTTATATCTTATTGCAGGCTGATGGTGGGCCCATGTAATGTTTCTAAACCTCGGAGCTGGAAACCAAGTGAGCATAGAAAATGGACAAGGTGTCTGGCTTTATTACACTACATCTCTTCTTCAAATCAATTTTATAATTTAAGCTGCAAGCAAATCAAAGAATTAAACTTACATTTCCGATATTCTAATGAGGGCGGAGCTCCTATCACACCCAATTCCTTTCCACTGGATCAAATAGCAAGGATCGGAAATCCAATCTTTTATGTTGAAACTCCTTTTGATACCGTGGAGAGCTTCAACTGCAATTTGGGAGCTACTTGGTGAGACATTCAATAATAATAGCAATAATTTGAGCATGAAAAGTTTTGTGAGGGAACTTACTATCTTGTAAATAAGTCGCCGGTTGCGTATCAACTAGGATGTAATACTCAAAGGCGTTGATTATCGGACCAAGCGTCGACTTAGGAGCCTTCACTAAATTAAATTGGATATCTGTTGTATCGGATAAAATGGGTAGCTCTATGGCAGAATAATTTCGCACCATAGTAATGGTTTCAGACCGTTTTTTACCATTTATTGTGATGTAAAAAGATCTCGACTCAGACACATTTAACCGCTCGATCTCTGCAAAATACAACAGAAGTAATGATTTGGTTCCTTGCACGAATGATCGTTCAGAGAATCCAAAGTAGGGTTGCAAGCTGTTTACAACCCATGCCTTTTGCATGACAGCAACTGGAGGAAAGTCCTTGGTATTCTTTGTTGAAATTGGCATTTTAGAACTTACAGGCTGTACACTTTTTTTAGTTTCAGCACTTAAAATTCCATCGGATGTCCAAATGCGGTCGAAGTTGTCAAGAGGATACCTGCTTAATTTACCATACAAAGCTATTCAACTCAATGATTAAATAAAAAATATCACAAGAGCTATGTAACAAACCACAAGGCTCAAAGTTCAAACTCCTTGTACTAAGTGTTTTCATTCTCAACACTCCATTGTTACACAGAGAGAGTTTTAAAGAGCTATAATTTTACAATATTGCAATAAAGATCATTACGCTGAGATTTAGATATTTAAATGTTCAAAATGTTCACCTTGCCATTGAATTTCTACCCACTGCTCTTCTCGTCCCAAGATTCAACATCGTTCCTGGCCTAGCCTCTGCATACATGCCTTTTCTGAGAGTCCTCAACTCGATCGAACTGATAAAGGGATCATCACTCTCAGAGGTTCTGATCAAGCAAACACACACGACTGTGCCTGAACTAGCCAAGATTATTTCATAATAATATCCATTTGTATTTATGACTGTTACGTTTCGCACAGTCACCATATCCAGCGTCTTGACAGAGAATGAGAAGCTTGGCGATTTTTGTAATCCACTGTAATTTCCAACGACGAAGTAGAGTCTTAACAGGTAAGGCGTATTAACATGTGGTTGACAAAAGCAAATAGCCATATTATCTCTAGTAACTGTATTCATGCATGAAGCCTAACATAAGTGGAAAAGTTTAACACACCCATCTGTTAAGCCATAAACTTATCCTGCAGAGGATTGCTGATCACCCTTTGAGGATGACACCATGAATCCTGAAAATTATCTCCTGCGGCCTTTTAATGGATCTTGTGATGATGATGCTCGATTGAGGATGAATTTGTGAGAAAAAAATATTATCGCTTATGACCGACCTGAGTCATACGGCTGGTAGAAATATTGCCACTTATCTCATAATACATTATATGAAACACTTGAAACAGAAATCCTATATACTGTTTGTAATTCTTATTTTTCTAAGTTAAGCAACTTGTATACTATTAATTTATATATAAGGTCCTTCAATGTTACATGTGAAATATTCACTACTCATAATTACTCATTCACTTATTACGTTAAGCAATTTTGAAACTGTTGAGCACTAATCATTTGATTGCAAATTATAAATGTTTACAATAAGTTATGAATAACACACAATTTACAATTTCGAGAAAATATACTTATAAAAGGAATTGGTGAAGAATTGAATATTTCATTTGTATTGGTTGATACAAAAGAATACGAAGAAAATATCCTTTTCTTCCTTCACCATGCACATCAAATTGGTTGAAAAATAAACTAAATGTAAAAAATAGAATAGAACTATAATCTTGCTCGAAAATTGTGATACTTTTTATATGAAGTTTTATTTTCATGAAGATTGTGATTATTTTTATATTAAG
>APFE030259754.1:13778-27789 GCA_000404065.3 Pinus taeda
TTAAATTATAGAAAAATAGTTAATAAAAATATAACTTAAATTATAAACAATGTTTCCTAAATTTTATGGGATTAAGATTATGAAAATTTATGCTTTCAATTTTAATAAATATTTCGATATAAATAATTATTTATTCATTCATATATATATATATATATCGAAATATAAATTTTTTATATAAATAATTAGTTAGCAGTTGTTGACCCATTGTAGAATATTAGTTATTGGGTCAGATTAATTAAAATATGAGAGTCCACTTCAATTATGAGTGGGAAGAATATATTGCTCTGAGGAAGGAGAACTCCTTGCCATATTCCTTCTAATTCAGCTAAGTTGTTTTCATCCCAACTGATTGACCCCATAAATGTTTGGAGAACATTGTCCTTGTGATTTTTGAATATTCCTCCAAATCTTGCTTTACCTGGATTTCCTTTTGACGCTCCATCAAAGTTGAGCTATACCATGGGTGGTGGGGGTGGAGTCCATTTGTCAGGTGTAGCTCCAGATGGAGGGATTTTCCTTTGGTGTGCCTGCTTATGGTTCCACTGAAGGTTCCAGTTCACCCATATATCTTGTTCCTGTGGAGTGGAGGGGAAGTCATCATCAAGCCAAGTTTGGAGCATCAAGGCTTCTCATATGTTTCGACACATGTTGTTCTATAGAACTTCTATGGAGAGGAATGGTCCTTGAAGATGTGACTATTTCTCTCTTTCCAAATTGTCCACATGAGGAAACCTGGTATTAGCTTCCACAAGGCATTTAATCTTTTGCTCTTATAAGGGTGAGGTGCCCAAGAGTGAATAGTGCTAGTGGAATTCTCCTTATTTCCTCCATTTTTTTGTCATCTGAAGCTAACTTTCTCCCAAAGTCGGGTTGCCAACAAACATGAGTTTAGGAGATGTTCCTTAGTTTCTTCTCCCTGTTTACAATTTGGGCAGATGGAATGTCCATGAAAACTTCATTTCCTTAGATTATCCCAAGTAAGGATTATGTTTTGGCACAACAACCAGAGGAAGGTGGAGATTTTTGGCCAAATTGGTGGATCCCAAACTTTGTGCCAGAGGCTATCCTTGACGGTTTGGTCCCTTAGTATTATATGATATGCTTCTTGGGATGTGAAGGTACCTCTCGTTTCATAACCCCATCTAATGATATCTTTCTTATCAGAGTGGCATATTTCCCTGTTTGAGAGTTCTTTGTCCAGGCTATCTTTGATGGACTGTGTGCCTTGCCCAAGCATGAGGTTTGAGCTTAGCCATTGTCTGTAACCTTTGGTGTGAGCTTCCTCCCAAAGTTTATTTACTTTAATCATCGGTTGCTCTGCCCAATCCTGAAGTTGGTGGGGTGTGAGTAGGTCCTTCAATTTGAGTCTTTGCTACCAGGAGTCCTCCCAAAACCTTTCATTATCTCCATTCCTGATTTCCCAAAAGATGTTTTGTTGAATTAGATCTTTATGTTGTTTGGCAGCATTCCAAATTAGAGAGCCTATGCCAACTTCTTTGAGCCGAATTAAGTCATCTACTGGTCTATTATTAGCATACTTAGCTATCCAGATGATTGCCCAAGGAGTATGTGGGTTCGAGAGCCATTTCCACCATATGTACGCTCCCATGACCTCGTTGCTATGCTGAGGATCCCGTAATCCAGTGCCTCTAGAAGAAATACAAAGAACAGAAAACAAGGAATGTCAAGTGCCTGAGGAAAGCATAATCTTTGGAGAAAGGAAATATTTTTAATACAAAGATTTAGATTGATATATAAAATTATGGACATTGGGCACATCGTGGATGCGATGGGTTTGGCATCTAAAGCTCTGGAAGCTTGGGTGTTTTTTAACAAGCTGATAGTATATGCTAACAAACAACCTTTGTGGGCTGAAAGTGCGCCATTATTCCCATCATCTTCAAGCATAGATAATTCAGATGAAGACACAAATAGAAATGTGCGTTTGAGATCTATAATTCCATCAGCAAATGTCACGTTATTGTACTTTGCAATAGAGGATGGATCACTTTTAGAGCTCTCACAATTGCATCATCTTAAGTGGATAAACCATGGTTGACATCATGGTGATATTGCAGGTATTGCTAATGTTGGGACCTTGCAATCATAGGTAACATGCATTGTGAGTACAATTGGAGAGTTGTATGAATTTGACATGAAGTTAAGGCCATCATGGAAGAAACATAATTAGGGTAAACCATGAACAAAAAATATTTCTCTGGTACCATCTAGAGGTTGTACTTTGCATAGTTTGGTTGGAGAAAGTTCTGGGTCACTTTTCTCCTTAGCAGGGATGGTCTGATGTTAGAGAGATAGTTATTCCAAAGAAAGTGGAAGTGGTTTATGCATATGACACCTAATTATGTCTCTTTTAGTGTGTTGGGGCCTACTTTTATAAATGAAACATTTGGTGCAAAGACATTCTCAATACTTTTGACCACCAAAACAGGGTCAGCATATGAGTACCGACTTACAAAATTATCAAGTGCAGTAAGGGGAGAAAGAACATTAGAGAAATGGATAAATCATGGATACCCATAAGATGCTAAAGTTCCAAGATTTATTCCCAGAGTGTTGCTTCAAGCTAGAAGGCCCTTATTTTTGCTTTGGATATCATCAACTAGGGGCGCTTCATTTGTCAGGTATTTTTGGGGAATATGTTGGTCTGTATATGCATAACATTCTTTGAAGAAAAACATTAGCTAGCTATGAATGGTCGATAATTGATGCACCTGAAAGTGAAGAAGGGAATGCATGTTATTGCACAGAAGCTCATGGACCCTCAAACTATATTGAAAGAGTGAGGGATGCACTAGATCAAGATTATGCAACTAATTCTGGTAGTTTATCAAAAACAAGAAGAAGAAGAGGACATAATAATTAGAACTCTAATATTGGTTACAAAACACAAAATCATGATTTACAGTCTGAAATCAACACAAAATTCCTAACAATTAACAATATTAACACTCTTTTCTGCATTCATGCAATGCAGACAGAATATGGATGTGAAGGATTTAATTTTGACATTTATTCTAAATTTTTTGTTCCACTTGAATTTTCCAAATGTGTGATTTTCTTTTTGAGTAATGGATTAATGGAAAGCTTGAGTTTATGGTGCATACATATGGCGTGTATATCCCTCTGATTAGTTATGAACAATAGATGATGATGATAGCAATGCATTTCCCCACAACATATCTATAGTTTATGGAAGGATAATACCTAGGAGATGCTCCTAGATAATGCATTCACTTGCTCACGAGTTTTGTAGGTTCTTAAATTTTCTCATATGGTAGGTGGTGAAACATTCAATCCATCATTTTTTGGGTATGCATGTGGAGTTGTAGAGGAGAAAATTGTTGATGATGATGCATTATGATCAAAGGAATTAAGGGTTCAAGAGTGGTTGGTAAAACTAGTTATGTTGTCTCCTAAGTATTTCATTCTCTTACCTTGCAGTGAGTATCTCTCCAATTTCTGGATTGATTTTGTAGGTTCTTACACTTGTTAATATGGAATGGGGTGAAACATTTGATCCATCATTCCTTGGATATGGAGGTGAGGTTGAAGAGGAGCACATTGTTGATTGATGTCATTTTGATCAATAGATCACATAGTTCCAGATTAGTAAAACTAGTTAATGTTGTAATTTTTTTATGGAAAGAACAATTATCTTCTTGGGTTGTGCACCATTATGAGTGTTGTGCTAAAAAGAGATTTTAAAAATAGTGATGACTATATTCAATCAGGTAGTCTGGAATTGCCTAAGATCACTGGTCACATGTGTGATAAATTAGGTTTCCATAATATTATGAGGTGTGCTAATGATTACATGCTAGATGAGATGGAATGCTCTATGCACAACTGATCCCGATTTAAACAGGAACGCAACAAATTACAGAGATAACCATATACACAAATATGCAGCGGAAATAATACTTCATTTCATTAATGGAAAATACTGAAATATGCTTACAATCAGAAATGGAAATAAACTAGCTAGGGCGATGGTAGCTATCTCTGAGAAGAGATGTGTGGGCTACATGCCTCTGAACTAACTTACAATGAGGCTCGAAGGCCTATTTATTGTTGAGAAACAATGAAAAACCCTTAACATTCCAAAACCTAACCCTAGGAGATGAAACGCCAAACTGTGGGCCCCGTTTGGCGGTAAGTTGGTACATACACTTCCTGGGGTCGTAACTTTAGCATATGATCTCCGTTTGATGCGTACAATAGCTCATTAGAAAGATCTATTCGAGCACTATCATTGTTGGAATGGCAACACCGGTCCATGTTCCTTGGACCCGTGTTGCCCCTGGATTCCCAAAAAACGTCGTTTAGGGCCTCAAAATGGCTCCGGAAGTTCGGGACCCGAAAAACTGCTAAATAGTAAGTTGTGCTACAATTAAGGAAACTGAAAATGCTGAGAAAGAAAATGGTGGGGGTCCAGGTGGACTTGGCAGGTGGCCACCAATATCCACCTGGATCACTTCCGGAGTCAATGATGGTTGACTCGTAAGTCTCTGCGAACGACAGGGTTTTGATTGACTTTCTTCCACGATTGCGGATTACTTGATCAACTCAAAATAAAAGGGAAAAATGTTTTTTGATTTAAATTAATTTTAGACGCTTTGACACAACTTATTTTTTCAATTTTAAAGAGTCGAGAAAAAACAAAATATGACTGTAGTTGCCTTCAATTTTTAGTGAGCTTGAAGTGACAAGCGCTTAGAGGACCTTTTCCTTTAAGGAGTTTGAAAAGGAGCAAACTGGACTTCTCTGGAGATCTAGGCAGAGAGGATTACCAAACCAGTCATAAAACTGCAGAATAATTTTTACGGTACAGTAGTCAGTCTTCCCAAATGCTGTGTTCGGTGCATTACGATCGATAGGGCGGCAGACACAGGTTCTTAAGGATAAAGGATGCAGCCTATAGTGGTCTCACAATATATAGCGACGGTACATGGGAGCACAAGTCCGTACTGGCACTTATAGTCTCAGAGTGGAGGAATCACCCAACCAGCACTGAAAGCAATAGTTACCAGGCTTTACGACGCCAGAATATGTCTCTAGCCTAGGCCTCTAGATCTTGCGTTAAGTTCCAAAGTGTTGTTAGATTCATTGAGATTTATTTTAAGTTGATCTTTCTTAGCAGTTTGCCTTTCAGGTTCACCACGTGATGTATGTATAATTCCTAAATGTAGTCTAAGATGATAAATAGATGTTTTATCTTTTCAACATGGAAAATCCTAGTACTAAGTGGAAGAAAGTCAAGCATCTTTTCTTACACGAGCACAGGAGCACACGCTAATATATAACAGTCCTAAATCACCAAGCAATCCAAGATGGCCAAATGCACTGCATTATGGTTTTCAGCTCTCTGTAATGTGTAAATTGCGCTTAAGAGGAAAGCTATGTGCAAAACTGAATTTACTTGTTAACGGCTTAGCTCAGACCAAAATTCTTTTTCAACGAAGCTGAAGCAAGAGAGAGCACTTTTACGATTTTGAAATGGAAATTGCTTTTCGACACTTTAAAACTAGTAAATCAAATCTTATGCAATAGTAACCATATAATCAACTATCTAAAACATTGGGATTGCTTTCTAAAACTGAAAATGATAGCTACGACACTTTCAAATCAAGAGACGATAGGTCGACTATGTTACTTTTTGCAAAAGAGAACTAAAACGATGCATAATACATAAAAAACGTTTATAGTTCTTTGCACTAAGGAGGCGGAATAATGCTAGAGAAGGGGGTATTCACAGAAGTACACTAATTACAAACAGTAAAAACTCTTGAATAAGACTGAAAGCAGTGAGAAAAATCCACATTCGGAGGGTAAAATCAATCCTCCCTGACCATTACACCTGTTACAAAGTGAACTCAGTATGCAGCGCACCTACTCCATTCGGGAAGTGCGATGCATATAGGCTGCCTTGAAGGTAGGGTACGATGGTTACAATGTGAGACTTTGAACGAGACTTCGCTCACAATTTGCAGTTTAGTTCAGGTGTTTAAGTTGAATAAGTACAGATCAATGTATGTAAAACACAGGGGTGATTTAAGAGGTTACTAAAGCCACCACTCAAGGCAATTAGATTGCTTACAGATCTATTGTTTAATTTATAAACAAAAACCCAGAGATTGACTGAAGCAACATTGATCTACTTTGCATTTGTATGAAAAATGTAGTTTGAAGGCTAGATGCCTTGACTTCAAGCTCCATCTGTATGTTTATAAAAGAAACAAGGATAGATAGGCTAACAAGTAATCTAGTCGCTCCCCAGTGGAGTCACCATTGTGTTATATGGGAATAGTGTCCACAGGGATGTTTCTATTCCCACTAAGATGGGTGGCTATCTTAGAAACAAACAATCAAAGTCTACTATTGATTCCTTTTATGAAAATAGATGAGAGGAGAACCAAGAGGGCCAACCTGAGTCTTGCGCTCAATTCCCTCTCCTTCTTGATAGAGTTTTGTCGCTCACTCTTTGTCTGGTCAACTTCAAAAGGACCTGTAGAATCACAACAACATACTACTATGCAAGAAACAAGGATCTAAATTCATACATAATGTAGAATCAAATGTACATTAACCATATACAAGCATATGTAAACAAGTACACCAGAATGTGGAAGGAAACGAGAATAGCTTTATTCAGATAAAAAGTAGTAAGAGGATTACAACCATGAGTAGCTCTAACCCAACATCATCCTTCAGCTAAGAAGCCCTTCTTCACCTCAAGCAAAGAAAAATCACCGAACACTATGAATGTACACCATAATACCAACAACACTTCTCTATAAGTTACGAAATTCCAGCCTCTGGATCTCTGTGAAGAGGGATCCATATATAGATGATTACAAAGAGGTGAGTCATCTTTTGGGATCTTGATTAGTGTCTTCTCTCTGATAGTTCCTACTTCCACTTTGAGAATGAATATCTCTTACTCATCCCTGGTCGAAAATGGAGTGGAAAGTGTCAGAGCGGAAGCTTTTGGAAGATTCCATGATCTTCCACCTCGCATTTTGGTCCTTTCCATTTGTCCATTCCCGACCATCGCACCCTACAGAGGAGCAAAATAGTATGCATCACACCCTGTACATTGGGAAGGTGATATGCATTGCACCCTCTGCATGGAGCTTTTAGTATGGTCCAATTTTGACCATTTATGAGTAGTTTTCAGTGGAGAACTTCTGGGAGATGATGTAATCAGTTGACCTTGTTCTTTTAGGCAGTGAAGCAACCCTTTTAGGGACTTAAGAGCCCTCAGTTTATGGACATTTACGATTGGGTTTGAAGTGCCCAAAAATTTCTATAACACAGGTGGATATGGAAGTTGGTTATCTAGGAGAACTCTTCTAGACCTGAGGTTGATTTCTTGAATATCCATAGCATAGGTAGGGTAATATATCTCTCCACTATAGACCTGTTGTCCTTCCTTGTTTTCCTAGTTTAGATTTGGTTGAGTAGGCATGTAGGGTTTCTTATGTGGAGCAAGATGAATGAGATGTGGTTGAGATAGAGGCGGAGGCAATAAATAAGGGTGTTGGTTGAATTGAGGCCTCCAACCTTGTAATGGGGGATTCCACTCAAGATGTTTAGAATTATATGGCTGAAATGTTTGATTGGAAGGTTGGGGTGGAGACTGAGGTGCATAAGGCCAAGGAGAAGGTGTGGACCATGAAGAATGAGTATTAGAATACCAAGGGGATAAGGGTGCATTCTGGATGGGATCGTAATAGGAATAGGATACACCTTGCATGCCCTACTGGTATGGCCAAGGTCCTTTAAATCTCCTTTGATTGATGTAACAAAGTTGTTTAGCCCCCACCTTCTATCCCTTGGTATACAACCTTCAATCTAGGAAAGGAAGGGCACTTACCTATGGAATGGTTTTCCTCACAAACTAAGTAGATCTCTATAACATTTAATGGGCATTCATTTCTAGGGTCCCTTCTAGTGCATTTAGGGGAAAAGATAGCTAAGGATCTCTTTGCTTCCTCTTGCTTCCTCTTGACCTGCATGGTGTGCATTTGTAGAGAAAAGGTGTTCAACATTTCACTTTTAAAATCCTCCAGCATGTTTCCAATTTCATTCTTGATAGATGTGTTGGAGGGAGAGGAACTGGCCTGAGCCTGACTACACCTACCCTTCTTCCTACAAGCCCTAGAATGGTTTTTGAATATTTTCTTGATGTTTCCTTAGGATACTTGATAAATGTCCCCTTTGGAAAGCATGTTTAAGGTTTCCAGTATGTCCTCCCTGATTCCTATAAGAAGGACTAACTTGAGTGATTTAGGATGAAGGGTGCATCTGGCCCTTTTACAGCTGAGTTGGAACCTTGCCTCATAGTCTTCCAAGGATTAATTTGGTCTGAGAGTCATCCTAAATATTTACTATTTGGTGTCATTGGATCTACAATAGTCCCTGTACTTATCAGACCTACACATAACAAAGAACTCAAATAGAAAGGTATGAGGGTCCTCTTAGGTTAAGCCATGGAAGTGAGGAATGGCAGAAGGGCTTATGTTTTTCATCCTAGCATCTTCATTAGTTTATCTGATGGGGAAAACACCCTCATTTCTACTTTCAGCCATGGTGTGGGTGTGTGGAATGGTTTCTTCTTCTTCTTCTTCCCCAATAGGACCTTCAAAGATCTTAGGCTGTTCACCTAAGGGGTCCTCTAACTCCCCTACAATTAGAGAGGGAAATTGAGAGTCACTGAAGAAGAGTGAAGGTTACTGTTTGATGGTGGTGGGGTATGTTAGCACTTAAATCCACCTTACGCTGAAGGAAGGAAAAATTCAGGGTAACCACAAACCACGCTCAGTCTGGTAGCTAGCCCTACCAGAACAAGAGAGGGCTCTCTCCGAGTCACACTCAGTGAATAAGTAAATGAAATAGCATGAGATGACTTACAATGAACTATTTGTCTTAGGCTAGTAAGTGAAAATGAATATAAGGAGTGATTTTTATGAATGACTGTGTTTCTAGGATGTTATGGCACCAATGGACTTCAATGAACAGAGAATTTAACATGAAGGTACATATTATTTCGTGAGGCAAGGTAGGTTGAAAGCATAGCAATTTAGTTTTAAAATTTGGTGGAATGGAAAGATTGATTAAGAAGGTGAAAAGGGCATGGGTGACATGAATCCTTTTAAATAGAAGAATGAACACTATATATGAAATTTTCCCACAAGTAGAGCAATATAATTGAATTCTACCTGATCTCACTCGAAAAATCTCACCAGAAATGAATACGAAATGAAACTATGGAACGTAACAAGGAAATGGAGAGATTGATTAAGAAGGTGAAAAGGGCATGGACAACATGAATCCTTTTCAATAGAAGAATGAAACACTGCACATGAAATTTTCCCATAGGTAGAGCAATAAAATTGGATTCTACCTGATCTCACTCGAAAAATTTCACCAGAAATGAATGCGAAATGAAATACAAAACATAACAAGATACATATGAAACATAAGAGAAACACTTGCTACACTCACAACCACAGGAATCTCATGAAACAGAGCCACTACCTTTCATTAATTCTCTGTAAAAATATACAATTCAGAAACAAAGTTTCTTTCCCACAGTCTCCCAGAAGTTACAAGCCAACCAACCAACTTCCTTTGCAAATGGTTTGCATACAATATATAGAATGTGATATGAAGAGATAGAACGACTAAGGGTCACAAAATGAAGGTGGAGAGCCAAACACAAGCTATAGGTGTAGTGTTACAAACATGACAAATGGCTTGGGTGACCTTTTGCCTTCTTTTGCCACTTATATAACTGACCATATGGAGTGAAAAATATTTATAAAACCATCATGCTCCTCCTCCTGTGCGTCATGCTCTTTTCCATGTGACGTTTGGAGGCCTTCCCGATGTCAAAATTGAGTGTAGGATAGCTTGTTGGAAAGCCTGTCCTATCTACCTTCCAACCCCACTGGAATATTTTGATTTGGAGTTCATTTGCCTTGTCAAAAGTCAAATCTCCCAAGACTGGTCAAACTGTGCCAGATGAGGCTGCCTCAAGGCAGAGTGCTGTTGCGGGAAACTTTTGAATGCCTTACTCAACCCTAAATTGAGCTCATGATTGCGTCTACTTTCCAATCCAACTAGAATTTTTCTATTTGGAGTTCATTTGCTCTGTCAAAAATCAAATCTCCCAAAACTGGTCGAACTGCGCCAAATGAGGCTATCTAAAGGCATAGTGTTGTTACAGTCAACTTTTGAATGCCTTCCACAACTCCAAATGGAGCTCATGATAGTTCATTGGAAATCTCTTTGTGTCTAGTTATTGTTTGGATCATCAAGAAATTCATTTGGCCAACCGAGCTATGTTGAGATTTTCTGTTTGTAACAAAATAGGAAAAATATCAGCTGATGACAAAAATAGGGATTCAGTTCCTAGATTAGCTCCAGGTTGTTGGGAGGGAGTTAATGCCTCCTATATTTGATGTGAGGGAGTTATGAGGCTATTAGATTCTCTATGGTATATAACGGGCAATCATTCGGATGGTTCGCTAAGAGTGTGAGAGGTTTTATGAGAATTTCTTGATGTAATCTCCAATTTGATTAATAAACTCCTGATGCCTATGTTTGGTGGACGTAGCCCAGATTGGTTGGGTGAACCACGTTAAATACTATGTCATATGTATTTGATCTTCTGCTGTGTGTTTTATTTATTTGCTGTGCCTCTGAATTCCAACAATTGGTATCAGAGCATGTTGGAGGTGCTGCCTGGAGAAGCTGACGGGAGGCGCTGTGTGCGTGACTGCTGATGTTGGCGGACTGTGCTGGTGAACCTGCCTACGTGTGAATGCACTAGTGCTGATGGACTGTGCCTATGAGTGCTTATAACCTTGGCGGAGTTCACTGCTATGCGTGGATATTACCTGCACTGAGCCGTGGAGGTCAAAATTTTGTCTCTGGAACAGAGCAGAGCAGTGCGGTGTCCACTTTAAACGGGATAATGAGCAGTGAAGATCAACATATCATTACTAAATTCTATACAAGACAATGGACAATGGACAAATGTTTGAAAAAAAACAGTGGGTTTTTTTTACAGTAATTTGACTAAGATTTCCATCCGATTATTGTGAAGTGCAAACAAGAAAAAAAAAATTGTGAAGTGCAAACAAGGAATTTTTTTTTTTAAAGTGCAAAGGGCATTTTTTGTTGTAAAGACAAAGACAGATAGACATAGGCAACAAATTTTTTTGGGTGAAGGGAAGATTGTTTGTTTTAAAGGCATAGGCAATTTTTTTTTAAATTGCTGGTATTTAAAACATTGATATTGGAGATTATTGTGCTTTTTGATACAAAATGGCGAAAACTCAAAGTGCGTGGTTTGAAATTGAGAAATTTAATGGCAAGAATAATTTCGAGATATGGAAGGTAAAAATGCATGATTTTCTTGTCCAACATGGCGTGGCAAAGGCGTTTTTGGGCAAGTCCAAACAAACTTACAACATCACAGATAGCGAGTGGGCCGAGATGGATGAAAGAGCAATTAGTGCTATTCGACTGTGTCTAGCTGATGATGTCCTGTTTAATATTGTGTCGGAGACAACAGCTGCTGGTTTGTGGATGAAATTGGAAAAACTGTACATGACCAAATCCTTAACCAATAGGATTCTCTTGAAGCGACAATTGTACGGTTTGCGAATGAAGGAAGGTACATCGATTGCTAATCATTTAAATGCTTTTAATACTCTTCTTGTGAAATTACAAAGTATAGAAGTAAAAATTCCATCCGAGGATAAAGCTATTACTTTATTGTGCTCATTGCCCGAATCATGGGATCATTTTGTTACTTCTATAAGTCTTAGTTCATCAGAAACTATTGAGTTTGATGATGTAGTTGCATCCTTATTATCGGAAGAAATAAGGAGGAAGTCGCATTCCGAAACCTCTACATCAGAAGCTATGATGGTAAGAGGTCGTTCGAAAGAAAGACGCCCCGGGAAGCCGAGCGACTCACGTTCAAAGTCGAAAGGGAAGAAGAGTAAGCTAAAGTGCTAATTTTGTGGCAAATCGGGCCATTTAAAGAAGGACTGCTAGAAGCGACAACAACAAACTTCAAAAGAAGAGTCTTCGACAGAGAAAAAGGAGGCGAATACGACAGATACAGGTTTGAAATTGGGTTCAGGTATGAGTGATGAAGTTTTATCAGTTAATGTGTCAAATCATGGTCAACATTGGTTGTTAGATTCTGGGACATCAAACCACATGTGTATCCATAAAGAATGGTTTAAAGATTATAAATCAATTAATGATGGTGTCGTGTACATGGGTAATGATGTAACATGTAATATTGTTGGGATTGGGAGCATACAACTACAAATGTTTGATGGGACAACAAGAATATTAATTGATGTAAGGCATGTACCAGATTTAAGGAAAAACTTGATTTCATTAGGAGCACTTGATTCAAATGGATATAAAACTGTAATTCAAGGTGGAGTAATGAAAATTTACAGAGGCATTTTACTAGTTATGAAAGCTAAGAAAGTAGGAAATCTATTTCAGTTAGATGGAGGTACAGGGTCAGATTTTGTGTCTACTGTGTCTGAACATGAAAGTAATTCCATTCACTTATGGCATCAAAGATTGGGGCATATGAGTGAGAGAGGGTTGAAAATTTTGGCTGATCGCAAGTTACTTCCAAATCTAAAGTCAGGAAAGTTAGATTTCTGTAAGCATTGTCTGTTTGGTAAACAAAGTAAACAAAGGTTTAAAACAGGCAAACATACTAGTAAAGGCATACTTGATTATATCCATTCAGATGTTTGGGGACCAGCCCCTACAACCTCATATGGTGGTTCATCTTATTTTTTATCATTCATTGATGACTTTTCTAGGAAGGTTTGGGTCTACATGTTGAAAAGAAAGTCTGATGTGTTGTTAGTTTTCAAGCAGTTTAGAGCATTGGTAGAAAACAGCGCTGGTAGAACAATAAAGTGTTTAAGAAATGACAATGGTGGTGAATTTACTTCCAAGGAGTTTGATAGCTATTGCAAGGATGCAGGGATCGAGAGGCATAAGACCACGGTTTATACTCCTCAGCAGAATGGAGTTGTTGAATGCATGAACAGGACTCTTCTCGAGAGAGCAAGGAGTATGCTAAGTAACGACGGGTTGCAAAAGGAGTTGTGGATAGAAGCAATGGAAACAGCTTGTTATGTGATAAACCGATCTCCATCGACGGCCATAGACTGCAAGATTCCGCAAGAGGTATGGAAAGGACACCCTTGTGACTATTCTAAACTCAGAGTGTTTGGTTGTGATGCATATGCTCTAGTGCCTAAACATCAGCGAACTAAGTTAGATCCAAAATCTAAAAGGTATATCTTTGTTGGATATGGTGTTCAAACAAAGGGATATAGATTGTGGGATCCTACTACCCACAAAATCATCATCAACAGAGATGTAAAGTTTAATGAATCCTCTCTTGTACAGTTAGATGTAGATAGTCGATTGAAACAAGATGATGTATCTGAATTTCAGCACATTCAGTTTGATAGCATTTCTAACGATAGTCATGATGACCATAGTTCAGATACTAGTCATGAACAGGTTTCAGAATCAAAATATGAACAGGGTTCAGGTTTAGATCATGAACAGGTCTCAGATACTAATCGGCAAGGAGTTCCTACAGGTGGTAGTTAGCCAATCGAGGAAGCGCCAGAAACATCCTTAAGGAGGTCGACACGAATCAAACGACCACCGAGAAGGTATGATGATTATGTCACTTCTGTTGCATTTACTGCTAATGATAATGAACCTCTGTGCTATCAGGAAGCAATAGAAGGTTCAAAGAGTGACAAGTGGAAAGCAAACATGAAGGATGAAATGATGGCCTTGAATAAGAATAGCACATGGGATCTGGTGGAGCTTCCGAAAGGCAGGAAAACTGTGGGGTGTAAATGGGTCTTCAAGCTGAAACGGGGTGTGAATGATACGGAAGACAGGTACA
>APFE030259754.1:28971-52023 GCA_000404065.3 Pinus taeda
AAAAGATAAAATAATAATAACAGGGCATCAGGCGAATTGTTGTCAAGGTGGAGATTGTTGAGATTTTCTGTTTGAGTCAAATAGGCAAAAATCTCTGAAGGATGACAACAATAGGGATTCAGTTCCTAGATTAGCTCCAGGTAGTTGGGAGGGAGTTAATGCCTCCTATATTTGATGTGAGGGAGTTATGAGGCTGTTAGATTCTCTATGATATATAACAGGCAATCATTCGGATGATTTGCTAAGAGAGTGTGAGGATTTCTTGATGTAATCCAAATTTGATTAATATATTCCTGATGCCTATGTTTGGTGGACGTAGCCCAGATTGGTTGGGTGAACCACGTTAAATAATGTGTTATATTTGCTTCTTTTGTGTGTTTTATTTAATTTGACTGTGCACCTGTACCAACACAATTCAATAAGTATCTCTCCTAACATTATTAATTAATTGAAACAAAGACAAATCCAAAAACTCTTCAGAATTTAATGAAAAACATTCCAAAACGAGACCTCAGAAGTGTTTCTAAAAGACAACATGTACGGGAGATTATCCTGACAATATGGAAGATAATCGAGATCCAATCTTTCTAAAGGAAAACCTAGAATAAATTATCTGGGTACATTTGGAATCGACATTTCCTCTAAGGAAGTCATTATCTTTATCCAAGTAAAGTTGTGTGAGTAAATGCAATAATCACTATAATATAGAGGAGATTTAAGACAATATTTGAAACAATTTTTAGATATATCTAGATATATATATATATATAATATATATATATATATATATATATATATATAATATATATATATATATAGTTTAACTTGAGACAAAAAAATTGTGTATTGTCTTAAATATTGTCTTTAAGCTGGTGTTTTAAAAAATTGTCTTTATAAAGACAATATATAATACAAGCATTATTCTTTCTTAAGAGATAACTTCAGTTTTGTGTATTGTCTTAAATATTGTCTTTAAGGGAGTGTCTCAAATTATTGTCTTAAAAAATTGTCTCTATAAAAACAATATATAACATGAACATTATTGTCTCTTAAGAGACAACTTCAGTTTTGTCTCTTGAGTGACAATAGTTGAGATTAAAGAGATTGTCTTTATAGAGACAATATCACGTTTGTTTCTTTAGAGACAATATAAAACAATGGATCTACAAAAATATCTCTCTTGAAATCATTTAATTAAAAATAAATAGCAATACCATTGATTAATTGATATCAAGGCACAGTGGAATCGAACCACCAACCTCTTGTTGATAAGGCAAGCGATCTTCCATTAAGCTAGCACCCTTTAAATAATTAATATGTGTTATGGAAATACTCGAAATTGAATATATGGCATTGATTTAAATATATATATCTATATATATATATATATATTATATATATATATATATTAATATAATATATATATATATATATATATATATATATAATATATATATATATATCTATATATAATATATATCTATATATAATATATATAATATGTTTGACACATAATGGCATAATATTTGTATTATGTAAAATATGTAATCATGCAGCCCCTATTCTTAACTTAATAAAAAATAAATCAATGGAGTTATCTTAATGCCACACCCTTGTAACGTGACCCGCAAAACAAGCTAATAATACAAAATAATTTACAAACAATTCAATATAGTCATACAAAGAAAAGTAACTAGAATTAGCACACATTGTTAATATCTTGTCACATCTATTGAATGGTTTCTATTTAGCTTGTTTTCACTATCAATATATTCGAGCAATATGAATTTGTACACGAGTGCAAGTCAACTTTTCTATTTGATTAAAGATTTCAAATCTTAAGCTAGTAGTTTTAGAGTTTATTTTTCTAAATGCAAAATTATATGATTTGAAATTTGACACATTTTTCATTTTTTTATTATTATTATTATTATATCACTGTAATTGTTGCATTTCTTTTAATTTGAGCACTTTTTCCCTTTCTCAAATTGTGCCCAACATTTATAAATGAAGGAAGATGAGTTTCCATCTCCAAAAAAATGCACCAAAACTAATTTAGATATAATCATGCTACAGTAAGTAGGAAAGATCTGATATCCATTCTCTTCTAAATTTTTTCAGTGGAACAACAAAAAGATATGCTCAAATTGTGTATGGAGAGAAGAGATCTAATATCCATTCTCCTCTAATTGTATGCACTGGAACAACAACAAGATATGATCAAATTGGCTATGGATAGAAATTCTTGTAGCATTAAAAATAGGCATGCTAATACTAATTTCTCAATGTTCTGATAGCCATAGGTTTTAATCAATGTATTTATATTACAAGTTCTCCCCTCACTCTTCCAAACATGTCTATCATATACTATCAAAAAATTCCATGTGTATTTTCTCATGATTGTACAAATTATTGTCTATTGTTTCCAATACAGATGAAGAGAATGATATGCAATGAGTGTGGTGGAGATTGATCCACTATTGGATGGTATATTTTCACCTACTAGAAAATAATGTCAAGGGTATCTTCTCCTGATTGTACAAATTATTGTATATTGTTTCCAATACAGATGAGTAGCATGATATGCAATGAGTGTGGTGGAGATGGATCCACTATTGGATGGTTTATTTTCACCTAAAAGAAGCCATGGTTGAGAAGGAACTTAAATGAATATCCAAGCAAACTATTTATGAGTGGTCACCGAGATTGTTTAAATGCTCACAATTTTTTGTGTAATTCTTTGATCGATTCTCTGACTAATAGTAGGACAATGGAGCATGCCTACCAATTGTTTGAGAAAATTTGAAATTTGTGAAAATTTGTGCCTAACAAGACAATTGACATACTATCAATGATAATCCGAGTAGGAATAGAAAATGTGAATGTATGGAATTCAGAGAAAAGGAGGTTGACTTTATTATTCTTGCTATCTAGCAGACGGTAGTTTTGAATGGATAAAGTAATTAAGATGGTGTTTTCTTTCCACCCATAAAAACTAGGAATCAGGAAACATTAGCTCAAATAATAGTGCTGCTAAAGTGGGGCAACCAATATCATGGAGGAAGTCAAGGAAAGAGAAAATGAAAAATGTTATAGATATATTTAGGAGTAATTTTACTGAAGGAAATTGCATGGATATTGTAGTTGTTCTTGGTGTGGCCTCCCAGTATTTGAAATTCCTCTAACTCGGAGTCGAAAGGATGGAGGCCAATGAGAATGATAGAACTTTGTCGAAGCCTTGGGATCCCTAATAGATGTGGTAAATCACATAGCTTTTAAGTTTTAAGCTATGCTTACATTCTCTGTTGGACACCAAAAACTTTTTATTTTCCAATTTAATTGACTACTTTTTTGAAATAGCTAGTGGAATCATGTTGAAATGTGGCAAAAATAGCTCATTTGCTAAAAATGTGAAGGATTAAATATTAAAAAAAAATATGTTTTGAATGAATTGTAGGCAGCCATAACATTAAATTTCTCATAATCTATCATAATAGGCAAAGTTTGACATGCTCCATCTATAGGGAGAAAGTCTAACAATCCACAATTGTACAAATCTGGAAAAAAATTAGAATGAAAAAGAACCCAAGAAACTTCAAGAAGATGAATCAAGTGAAAATTTTATCGACGAACAAGTAGTCAGAGAGCTAAATGATCAAGAAGGATGTAGACAGTTTGATTAGCCACAAACAGTCAAAGTGGGTAGGGGCTCAGTTGATCCACAAGTAGGCATGCCACTAAATGTTTGCAACATTGAGGAAGTCAGGTTTGGAAATTTGTGCTTAAGGCTTTAGGGAAATTAGTTTATGCTTACAAGTATGTCAACAGAGATTAAAATCTAGCAGTATTTTCTATTTTTTTAATGAGAAGGTGCAAAAGTGTTACAAGTTTAACGACATAAAGGACAAAGTAAAAGATCACATGCATACCCTATGTTGAATCAAGGTTGTTGTGGTGCATTGTAATCTAGCATCTTATAATAGACAAAGTCAAAACATAGGAAACACATTTGGATCACAAGAAGTTGCTATGAATTTTGGCCCAACCATGGCAACAATGTCTTTCGCAGGTACATCTAGAACCGTTACAAGTCCAATGACCAACTTAATTATTGGGATGGACTGCTAGTTTGGGTAGATGCTACACCTATTTCTAATATGCATGGAGAACTTCATGTATCATCAAAAATAGTAGAAATTGTTATTTTTTCTCAGAACGTGTGAACTATGAGTATAGTGTTGTGTGTACATGATGAAAAGGAGATTCAAAGGAAAAGAAGAACACAATCAATTGGAAAATTTGAATAAAGATCAAGAATGCATAAACAAACTGACAATGAGGAACTAGCATGGTGATTTGAATATTCTTGTTCTTATATGATTCTTATATGAGCGTAATGTAAGAATTCATGAAGTTCATAACATGTACATATCACGAGGGGAGAATTTAGACAATATAGATAATTGCAACCAATGTTGACATTATTCATAGCATTACAGATTTTGACAATATAGGTTTGGAGTTCCCTATTGGATTGAAGGATATAGTTCTACTATTGGAGAAAATTGTAGGAAATGGGAATATTAAGAAGAATTATAAAGGGTATTGCTACCACAATTATTTCAATATCCCTAACAAGCACATGTAAAATGTTTTATGTTACCATAATCTTTCAAAATTCTTTAGAGCACTCAAACTGGAAGGAGGCATGTTTTTCCAACCTCATGAATATTACAAGGAATGGAGCCTTGCCCCCATAAGTTACTCTCTAAAATATTTGCAATACTAAGAAGTAATGAGATCCAACTAATACTAGAGCCCCACTTCTAACAAATGATTGATCCTAACACCATGCACATTTAACTTTGAGCTACATTAAGGGGTCATATAAGGATGGATTAGGAAGAGAACCCAAGAAACTACATTATTATCAAATTGAGGAAGCCAATTTTGCAGATATTTCTCAACAAGAAAAGCATGTAATTCTAGTACCGCTAATTTACAGTTTGTTGTAGGAATGGATGTCACTAATGAACTTGATATAGGAGAATATTATGATGAGAATCAATACGCTTTATATGCTATGTCGATATGGGATATCAAATAGTTCAATAAATATATATAGAAAAAAGTGCCTATGTCTAGAAATCAATACATGATGCAGGATGAACATTTTTAGCAATGTTCATGCATTTCCTATAGTAAGATTCAATGTAATTTGAAGGCTTTGGAATCACTACATATTTGATGTAAAAAAGATCCCTTGTACACTAGCATCATATCCCATGTTATTAAAACTAGATGAAGATTTTCTATACCATAAAGAGGCATATTTGTGGACCGTTGCTCTTGCAAAATAGAAGAATCAATGATATCATTCATGTATGACAAATTTTGTATATATCGTTAGTCAATGATTTTGAATAGCTTCTATAGAGACTACATCAAGTGGATTTCTGTGTTGAATTTTGTAGCTATGGTTGATCGTCATAATTAATGTTTTTATCCCTTGATGCATATGTAATGGTAAATATAAGGCATATTTTTCATGTCCTTCTCAAGAGAGAAAATATAAGGCATGTTCTTCATGTCCTCTTTCAAAAGAAAAATTTTGAATTTTGATATTTGATCTTTTTCATCCATACAATCCAAGTTGTCCCTCATAGTCATGTCGGCCTCCAAAGAGGCACCCATTCATCCAAGAAGAAATGTATATATAAGGCAGTCGACCTCCCTTCCTTGGCACAATTTGTATTACACAAGAAAATATATCTTATGGGCATCAAAAGAAAAGAAGTAGGCAAGAAGAATGAAAAAATATGAAGATCTCTCTCTCTCTCTCTCTCTCTCTCTCTCTCTCTCTCTCTCTCTCTCTCTCTCTCATCTGACCTCAAACGTGTGGATCTATCTTTTATTGTGACCTGACACGTGTGGCAGAAGGGCCAATTTTTTTGAGGCATACTGGGGCAACAACGCTGAGATTCTTGGGTGCAAAAGCAGGCCAAATTTCTACCCTAATAGGCTAGATCAGACAAATCTTCTCGAGAATCTCTTTAATTTTACTGGGAGGAAGTTGGACCAATTTTGACCAAGTCTACTTTGCTGGTTAGTTTGACTATATGGTTGAATAAAATATCTAGGTGTGCCTCTTGTTGTATTGAAGAATTTATCTAAATTTGTTGTGTTTTCCCAACAAGCCCGGTTGTCCCTCCTATTCAAGTCATCCCCAGTCAAAGAGGCACCCATTTGGCTAGCCAAAAATTTATATATAAGGAAATCGATCTCCTCTCCTTGGCATAGTCTAGATTAGAAAGGGAAAGATATCTTCCGGGAATCAAAAGAAAAGGAGGAAAGAAGGACAAAAACGTACGAATATCTCTCTCTCTCTCTCTCTCTCTCTCTCTCTCTCTCTCTCTCTCTCTCTCACACACACACACACACACACACACACACATATAACCTCGCAAGAGTAGATCTATATTTTTGTTGTGACCTCGCACGTGTGACAAAAGGGCGTAATTTTTCAAAGGCATACTAGCGAAATAAGAACTATATTCTTAGGTGTAGAAGCAAGCAAAATTTCTTCCCTGCCAAACTAGATTAGGCAGAGGTTCTCGAGAAGTTGTTTAAGTTAACTAGGAGGCAATTGAACCAAGTTTGTCCAATTCTATTTCGTTGGTAAATTTTACCTTGTGATTGACTAAAATATCTAGGTGTGTCTCTTGATGAGTTGAAGAATTTATCTAAGGTTGTCATGTTTTCCCCCATGAGTGCTTTCCCAAGGTAAATGTTTGTGTTCTTGTTTAGATGTCTCTTTATGATCCTACTAGCATTTAGTTTCTATTGTTGAGATCTTTTGTATAATTGGTTTATGATGAATATGAATGCAAGAAAATAGTAACTAAAGAAATCATAAGATGTAAATATCAGTTTTAAAAGATCATATGAAAAAGCAACAATCTTTTGGTAAAATGTTTTTACTTTGCAAGAAACCATGATAATGCCATGCCAGGATAGTAATATCTAGTTGTACTTACAAGACAATTTTATAGAGAGGTATTTTTTGTAAAAATCCTATATAATGGGATGAGATCTATTTTTAATTTTGTATATGAATTTACTAAAGAAGAGATTATGTAAGAAGTCTATATTCAATTTTGAGTGTATTTAGCTCTAGTTTTTTCAACATTGCAAGTATGGTTTAATTCATGGTTCTTTATTTAGTTTATTTAATATTTTTTTGCATTTGTTGAATTATTGATCCGAATTGGATCCACTAAAGATTATCAAGAACCTTGACTGTATCAAGTTGAACAAATCTCTAATGAAATCTAGAGCAACGATAAAAAATGCCTTGAACCAGTGGCAATGGTCACCAACGTGGAACAACAAGAACCTCGGTTAATGCACGTTGACCGAGGCCCATGGAGACTGAGCGGGAGGTCAAAAACAGCCCCTGGGAGCACCGAATCAAGAAAAGGAGGCGATTTTGATGCGCGATTAGTGCTAATCGCGCATCGCTAGGAAAACATGGCGAAAGTGGAGGGGCCTTAAACACTTGGTCACGTTTGGAGCTGGAGAACCGCGGGCAGAAAGCAAAAAGTGCTAAAGGACAAAAGGCGGGACCCGCGCTCTGGAAAACCGACAGTATTGATCGGGGTGCCCTTGAACGGTAAGAGGTTTTGGAGGAGAGTGGAGTGATCCCACTCAGCGATTGACATGTGGCAGCAGAGGTTAGAGAAAAACCATTGCGATCACGCGTTAACGGTCGAGCAATTCAACCGTGCTCGACGTGCGTATGACATTGGATCTGGAGGAGCCCAGATCGGATGGCTGAGATTGCGCCGGATGGAGGAAGTAGAACTGATGGGGGATTAAGCAGTGCTCTAAAGAGATTTGGAGTCCGTTTGACCACCACAGTGGAGAAAGAACGCATACATGGCATAACGGAAGAAACGAACTGACAAAGCATGCTGGCACCAATTAGATGGAGACCCGTGGCCACTTCCTGAGCATTCATGTTGATGCCAAACAGGGAACTCCAAGTGCAGCCGCAAAAGGTGAATCGATGTAGGTGGGAGACGAAACGAACAGGCATAGGGATCGAATGGTTAAAGCCATGAACAGAGACAGTTGAACGAGAGGAGAGGAAGTCAGAGAAGAGTCCGAGCGACCAAGAAAGACAGTGAACAGTGAACCCTGAGAGGAGGACTGAACACATAGAACAGTAAAGCCAAGCAGAGGTGGCAGAGGGCTGAGCTGACCACAGGTAGCATCGAGAACTAGAGAGCTTGAAGATTCAAGCCTTCCCATAGAGGAATCTATCGGGATTGAGCATCACAGTTGGATGTTTCCACTGTAGACCAAAGGTCACAGAGCTAGTAGGAAGAACAAGAGTTTGTGTACTTCGAGTGGCTTGGGGAATCCAAGAACCACCCTCCCAAGCAAAATATCTTGTCAGGAGAACTCATATTGAGTCCCTGTAATTGTAATTCTTTGCTTAAAGACACAATAAAACAAGGCCACCACTGAAGCTGGACCGGAGACATAGCCCTGGAGAATAGGGTGGACTACTTATTAAAAATTCTTGTGTCTTTGTGTTGCTTACTGTATTTCTCTGTTGTCTTTCCACTTATGTTCTGTGTATTGGCAATCTGATCGATTCGTTGCTTAAATAACACAGAACACACACCAGCACATGAGTCTGTAATACCTTTTGTTTAATAAATCTTCAACTGAGGTCACTCATAGGGTGATTATCAGATCAAGTGGTATCAGAGCTCTAGTCTGTAAGGTTAGACAAGCTTGTGTTGGATTAGCTGTGAATGCTCACTAGATCAAAGCTCAAATTAGGAGAAGGAGATTTGGTGGAAACTAAGCCTGAAATTGGGAGAGTCTATCCTCGAAAGACAATGTCAGAGGAAGGTTCTATAGGGCCAGACCCTCAATTCATAGAAATTTTCCTAGCTATAAAGTTTATGGTAGAAGAAATGTATAGGGACTTTAGAAAGCATAAGGATGAAGATTCATCAGGTTCTAAACAAGAAAAAGAAGAAGACTAGTCTCATTCCCATGACCACTCCAAAGGAAAGGGGAAAGAGGAAAGCTTTCTCACACCTCCTAATAGCCCTGTGCATAATTAGAAAACATCTTTGATTAAGTTAGATGTTAAATTTAAATGCCTATATATGATGGAGAGTTAAATGTAGAAAAGTTGGACAATTGGATTAGATAGATTGATGTGTATTGCAGGGTACATAACATAGAATCAGACAGGAATAAGATTCAACTAGCAAGCCTATGCCTAGGAGGCACTGCCTTGGTTTGGTGGGAAGGTAAAACCCAAGCTGATATGAAAGGACATGGTAAGACCATCTCTGTCTGGAGTGAATTTGTTGTTGCAATCAAAAAGCAGTTCTATCCATTGGCCTACATGCAACAAGACATGATGATTTGGCAAACTCTTCGGCAGTTGAAAGGGAAAAGTGTACAAGGGTATACTCAAGAGTTCAAAAAGAGAGCATTGATGTTGGGTATCTCATTAGACTCACCAGAGATTCTTTTGAAGTACATTGGTGGTCTACAGAACTACATGAGGCATACCATCCTCATGTTTAATCCCACTAGTATCGATGAGGTATTTGTACAAGCTACTCATCTAGAAGCTAGAGGATAGAATGGAAATCCAGAAGTTGGGGGACCATCCCAACCCACTGTAAGCAAGAGCAAGGAGAAAAGAAAGCAGAAGTGGAAAGCAAGGAAGGCTAACACTGCACAAAAAGGTAAAGCTTCATGCACTCACTGTAACAAGGAGGGGCATGATGATGAGCACTGTTGGATTCTGCATCCAGAGCTGAGACCTAAGAAGTCCAAGGTCAAGAAGAAGAAGACTGCTGCAACTATTCAGAAAGATTTGGGGTCAGACTCAGGAGAGGAAACAATCATTGTAGCCACAGGTATAAAAGGTTGTTTTCTTTAGAGAATTCTGAAATCAAGAAGCAAGTGCAGGAGTTGATCAAGAAAGGGTTCATCAGGTCTAGCACATCACCATGTGGGTCACCCATCATCTTGGTTATAAAGAAATATGGCTCGTGGAGAATGTGCATTGACTACCGAGCACTGAATAAGATAACAATAAAAAATCGTTATCCCCTTCCTTGCATAGATGATCTTTTAGATCAATTAAAGGAAGTTGTTTATTTCACCTAGTTGGATTTGCATAGTGGATACCATTAGGTCAGAGTTGCAGAGCAAGATGCATGGAAGACTACTTTCAAAACAAAGCAGGGATTGTATGAATGGCTAGTTATGCCTTTTGGCCTAACTAATGCTCCTGCTACTTTCATGAGATTAATGAATGTTGTACTTAGACCTTTTCTTGATGATTTTGTTATTGTGTATCTGGATGTCATTCTAATTTTTAGTAAAACGTGGGAAGAACATTTAAAGCATGTTAAGCAGACATTAGATGTTCTGAGAAGAGAAAAAATTTATGTCAAACTCTCCAAGTGTGAATTTGGTAAAACCTCTCTAAATTATTTGGGTCATATAGTAGGGGGAGGTGAATTGAAAATAGATCCCTCTAAAGTGGCAGTTACTGTAAACTGGCCTAAACCCCAGTCTGCTACAGAAGTGAGAAGCTTCTTAGGAGCTACACAATATTGGAGGAAGTTCATTTGAAATTTTTCCTCAATTGTAGCTCCCTTACATGCTTTGATAGGATTGAACAAGGTGTTTCAGTGGGGAGGCAAACAACAGAAAGCCTTCAACACCTTGAAAGAAAAGATTAGTACAACACTTGTACTAGCACTGTCAGATCTACAAAGACCATTTGAGATCCAAACTGATGCCAGTTACTATGCCATGGGAACAATGTTGACACAACACGGTAAACCAATATGTTATCATTATGAGACTTTCAATCCTGCAGTGGTTAACTATCCTACCTATGATAAAGAATTGTATGCATTAGTTTAGAGTGTGAAAATGTGGGAACATTACTTAATGGGCAAAGAGACAGTAATACATACTGATCATTAGCCACTTCAATATCTACACTCCCAAACTAAGTTGCAACAATCAAGACATTACAGATGGATGGGTTTTCTACAATAGTCTTATTTAGTCATCAGATATAAAAAAGGCATACATAACAAGGTTGCAGATACGTTATCTAGACCCATTATAAATGAATCTACCATACTCAAGCATAATTCTGTGTTGCATGAAAGCTACATAGAACAGTATGTTCAGGACATGGACTTTCAAGATGTATATGCAACTTTGACTCAAGGCAAAAGAGTAGAAGAATTGGACTATCATGTGAAGGACCAACTCTTATATCATTGTGGGAAACTCTGCATTCCACAAACTGAGAGAGTAAAGATAATTAGGGAAGCACACACTTCTCTGATATCAAGTCACTTTGGGATAAGTAAAACAGTTGCACAACTGCAAAGGTTCTGCTATTGGCCGAAAATGAATGAGACAGTTTCTAGATATGTGAAGGGATGTGCTATGTGTGCTAAAAGCAAGCCCATTAACATAAAACTAGGCTTATACACTCCATTACCAGTTCCTTCTCACCCTTGGGAAAGCATTTCCATGGATTTTGTTGGAGGACTGCCTAAATCTAAGAAAGGTCGTGATTATCTCTATGTTATTGTGGATAGGTTTAGCAAAATGTGTATTTTGATACCCTGTAGTAAACATATCACTGCTAAACAAACTGCAAAAATATTCTTTGAACATGTATGGGTTCATTTTGGATTACCCACTTCTATTGTATATGATCGAGACACCCAATTTGTGGGGGAGTTTTGGTCAAGTCTGTGGGAACTATTGGACACCAAGTTAAAGTAAAGCACGGATTTTAATCGACAAAGAGATGGCAAGACAAAAGTAGTTAACGGAACAGTGATCCAGTTACTGAGAGGATATTGCAGCAAACACCCTAAGCTTTGGGATGAACACTTGTGTTATTTGCAACATGCTTACAATAGAGCCAAACACTCTTCTACACAAAGATCTCCTTTTGAGACCTGTTTTGGTTTCATACCAAGGTATCCTTTGGATTTTGTCTTTGGTAAAGATACCATGGTTGATAGACACACTGTTATGGACAAGGCAACTAGGTTCATTGAACAGATCTAGGAGATCCACCAGGCAGTACATGAACAACTGGAAAAGAGCCAGGCCAAGTACAAGGCTAGGCATGATAAGCATCGGATGGAGAATAGTTTTCAAGTTGGAGACCAAATTTTGTTGCATATCAGTAAGGACAAGATGCAAGGTGAAGGTAGAAAGCTAAAACCTATTAGGTATGGACCCTTCAGGATACTTGAGAAAATTGGTGAAAATACTTTTCGCCTTGATCTACCAGCTTACATGCAAATCTACTCAGTCGTGAACGCAAATTGCTTGAGGTTGTTTGAACCTTCAATGATTGAGGACCCTGAAGAGTAGAGTCAATTACCTTTTTTTCACGACCTGCTACCTGAATATCTTAATGAGTTGCAGGAAGATACAGTACTGGACAGGAAGGTAAGGACGATGCACAGTGGATAGGTGGAATACCTCAGGATTGGGCTTAAGGGTTCAAAGCTGAGTAGTGTGAAGTGGATTGAGATTGGGCAAGTGAGATAGCAGTTTCCTCACTTAGTCAATACTTGAAGAAAACCAACTTTTGCTGATCCAAAAGCTTTTTCAGTAGGGAGGTCGTGATCTGAATCGAATCCACAAAAGACTATTAAGAACCTTGACTATATTGAGTTGAACAAATCTCTAATGAAATCCAGAACAGCGATCAAAAACACCTTGAAGCAGTGGCAATGGCCGCCAACGTGGAACGACGAGGACCTCAATCAAAGTGCACTGACTGAGGCCCATGGAGACTACGCCAGAGGTTAAAAATAGCCCCTGGGAGCCCCAGATTGGGAAAAGGAGGTCATTTTTATGCACGATTAGTGCTTAAGGAAAACAGGGCCAAAGTGGAAGGGCCTTAAGCACTCGGTCACATTGGGAGCCAGAGAACCGCAGGCAGAAAGCAAAAAGTGCTAAAGGACAAAAGGCGGGACCCGCGGTCTAGAAAACCGACGGTATTGATCAGGGTGCCCTTGAACGGTAAGAGGTTTTGGAGGAGAGCAGAGCGATCCCACTCAGCGATCGACATGTGGCAGCAAAGGTGAGAGAAAAACCGTCACGATCATGCGCTAACGGTTGAGCAAGTCAACCACTCTTGACATGCATATGACATTAGATCTAGAGGAGCCCAGATTGGACGACTGAGATTGTGCCCGATGGAGGAAATGGAACCAACGGGGGATTAAACCATGTTCTAAAGAGATTTGGAGTCCGTTTGACCGCCACAGTGGAGAAAGAATGCATACACGGCATAACAGAAGAAACGAACCGACGAAGCATGCTGGCACCAATTAGATGGAGACACATGGCCACTTCCCGAGCGTTCATGCTGACACCGAACAAGGAACTCCAAGCGCAGCTGCAAAAGGTGAATTGATGCAGGCAGGAGAGGAAACGAACATGCATAGGGATTGAATGGCTAAAGCCATGAACAGAGACAGTCGAACAAGAGGAGAGGAAGTCGGAGAAGAGTCCGAGCGACCAAGAAAGACAATGAAAAGTGAACCCTGAGAGGAGGACTAAACACAGAGAATAGTAAAGCCAAGCAGAGGTGACAGAGGGTTGAGTTGACCACAGGGAGCATCGTGCACCAGAGAGCTTGAAGATTCAAGCCTTCCCATAGAGGAATCTATCGGGATTGAGCATCATAGTTGGCTCTTTCCATTGTAGACCAAAGGTCACAGAGCTGGTACGAAGAACAAGAGTCTGTGTACTCCGAGTGGCTTGGGGAATCCAAGAACCACCTTGCCAAGCAAAATCTACTATCAGGATAACTCATATTAAGTCCCTATAATTGTAATTCTCTGCTTAAAGACACAATAAAACAAGGCCACCACTGAAGCTGGACTGGAGATGTAACCCTGGAGAATAGGGTGAACTCATTATTAAAAGTTCTTGTGTCTTTGTGTTGCTTACTGTATTTCTCTGTTGTCTTTCCACTTATGTTCTATGTATTGGCAATCTAATCAATACGTTGCTTAAATAACACAGAACACACACCAGCACATGAGTCTGTAATACCTTTTGTTTAATAAATCTTCAACTGAGGTCACTCATAGGGTGATTATCAGATCAATTGTCCACTCAAAATACATATTGAATTTGTTAAAACATGGATTTCTACTCCCATACAAAGTTTAAAAAAATCAACATTTAAGACTTACATACGATCTCCATTGTAGAAATTTCTTTTAAGGTCCCATATGTTTGGAGAAGAAAGTACCCTCGCCTATATATGCAAGAATCAAGTAGGACATACTAGCCGTGTGAAAGATATCTACGGTAACATAATAAAAAATCAATGTATTAGAAGATTAAATGTTGATATATGAATTTATTGAGAGAAGAATATTTACTTACCTTAATTTACAATGGGAGAAATGTCCCAAATCAAAAAACATAGCATCAGAGTTAGAACCTACAAAAAACAGATTGGAAAACTAATATAAATCAGCTTAATTTCGATGTATTTTCATCCCACTTGACCTCAAAATTCAAAATAACACAAGAGTCAAAAGACCACAAGCACATTTTTAAAGGTCAAGTGAGATATGGGTGAGCACCTGTGATGCAGAGGACTATGCCTCCAAGGTACATCCAACACTCTCCATCCTATCTTCCTGAGGAGATTATATATATAGTAAGAGAATGTGCTTAGAACACTTTTGGATTCCAATGTATAATGTTGTAAATACCATTGCCACCAATATAGATGATCCAATCTATTACAACAAATGCAAACAGAAAAACAACCTTGTGTGCCATAATGTTGTAGCACAAAAAACCCCACTAAGATTCCACAAGAAATTGAAAAATAATCTTATAAAAACAAATGAGTAGAATGTCAAATATGGAAATCAACATTCATATCTAAAGCGAAGAGTAGAAAATTTTAAAGAATCTTATGGAGAGGCTTCTTTAAGCCCAATTTTTAGCATACATAATTTTCTAGTTCAGACGCAACATATCAATAGTGCAAACAACAATGAGTACACATAAAAGCACTTGCAATTCCATAAGAAGTAATAAAATTATATTTCTAAGGTTCTAATATAACTAGATATAAACAATAAAAAACAATAAAGAATCACTTGAAAATATAATGGAAATGAAATATTAGAAAAATGACAAATCAACAAAAGCAATGCATATACAAAGCTAATTCCCAACACATAATCAGAAAACTTCCAATGATGCTTGATGTATGATTGGATGAAAGTAATGTTTTACTTACTCTCATGTAGATTATGAATTTTAACATTAACCCTTGATATGAAAGAAAGAACTTGTTGACGGTGCTGGACCCGCCAACATGTCAAGGGGATCTCCTCAGTTAGACGTCCCAATTAGACCTCAAACCGTTTGGTGTAGTAGTCCCAACAATGGGTCATAAGATAATGTCTTGACCGTGATGTCACACAGAGGCAAGTAAGATACCTCTATGAGCAGCAAGGGTGTGACTGATGTAGTGAGTCAAAGAAGGGTGTATGAGAGGTTCTAACACTTCGAAGGGAGAAGAAGGTCATGGTGAGTTTTAGGTTGAAAGGGATTAGTCCCAACTCAGCTAGGAACACACAACACAAAGGACATACATAGCTTCTGGCGGAGTAGTCCACTTAGATGTGGAAGTAGCGTCATAAAAGGTAAGATAACACGTACAACACTCACTGATCAATCTGAGACGAGTGCGATGGTTGTTATAGCAAGGTTCAAGTGAAAGGTCTGTTTGATTTTGGGAAAATCATTTTACACAGACGATGATAACATTAACAACATATGCAACATATTAACAACAAGATTCATATAATTGCATACAAATCAGTTCATACACAAGTACATAATTTAAACAACATATATCATTAAGGCAACTAGAGAAGTCCAACCACAATAAAAACATATGCATGAAAATGTGTTGGCTCTTATTATATAAAGAAGTGTAAGTCACAATCATATAATACATCCATGTAAACCTGTTAGCCCAAACAATGGAACATTATAGCTACATCCTCCTGCTACTCCAAAGAGATGTACTAGCTCTGTGCAATGGAGAAGCCAAGGTGTGTTACAATACTGTCCAAGCCTGTACAATGAGGTATGAGGGACTATTTATACCGAAGGGTAGGGTGACCCTTCACATTCCCCTTTGTGACAGTTCAACTACCCTCATTACTCTTCACCTACTCTATGACTATTACATCCAACTATTGGCACTTAACTTACACTTGACACAACACAGCATTATAATGCACATGTATCTGTGTTGTGAACACTTATATTTATAGAGAAAATGGATAATTGTATCTCAGAGGAATTTCTTCAGTAATAGACACATGAACAAGTCAAAATCCAAGGATTCAACCTCTCGGTTGCCATGAGAATTAAATCTATGCGAGGTGGATGTTCGATTGCATTATGGAGATGGCCTGCAGGTGGAAAAAATAGATCCACAAGTTCATGAATGGTTTTGGGCTTCTTTTATGTGCAGGAATAGTGTCCTGGTTGACGTAGAACTCTCTATTGACCACCCTTTGATCGGGGCCTTTCCTCTCGAATTTGGCTAAGTAAATAGGACCTCATCCATGTTTGGATCATTCCTGAGCTGCCCATGTGTCTCATTCCTGCTACTGACACCTATAACCTACAGAACAATGAAAATGGTTGCGGAATTGCGAGTTAGCCACGAAAAGTGGCTACATTCCATAGTTGATAAACAAAACCTAGATCAAATAGAACACACAATGATATAATTTGAAATCACTCAAATACACTCCTGAAACCGACATGTAACAACTTTTCATAGCTTAGGATGCACTGCCATGGGAAAATAGAAGAGAAAGGGTTCAAGAAAATGCTTAGAAGAGAGGTAATTTTGGGGCTCAAAATACCCCCACTGTGAAGATGTTGCATGTCCTCATGCAACTAAAATTGTAACTATCCTCCATTGAATTCATCTACTCTGAAACTTCTGCTAAGACATCCAACCTTTTCTTCTTCTTTTTTGTTGTCACTATCATCCTAGGCTTCATCATAAGACATCTATACTTGAGATTGATGAGGGCTCTACTCAACCTCCTATTCTTTTTCTTTAGTTTTCTATTTTTCTTGTGCCATAACCCTAAGTGCAGCATTATATTGTCATGGATAATTTTGTCCAATTTGTTTTTCTCTTTTAATGTTTCATTCTCCTTTTGGATATGCCTTTTTAGGACTTCCAGCTCATAAATTTCTTGCTTCAATGACTGAATCAAAGTTTCCTGAGTTGTAACTATCTAATTCAATGAAGTTCCTTGTTCTGTTATTCCAATGATTCAATGAAATCATACATATGTTGCTAAGTTTGATCAATTTTTGGAGTTGTTTTCCTTGGACTAGTTTCAAAATCTAACTGAGGAGAAGGAGGATATTGTGGACTTTGATCTGGTGGAGTGTTTTTTGGTGACTAATCAGGAGTTTCACCTCCCAGGTTTATGAATTGATCTCCTTTCATTTGTATTTTCTTCAATTTTCCCTTTAATCTAGAGCTTCTTCTTAGACCTTGTGAGCTAAAGTCTCCTTTTCCTATGCTTTGTTTCTCTTTTCCTTTTTGTTTTGCCTTAGCTGACTTTTTTTTAAGATGAATTAATCTCTCAGAAAGCACTTGCTCTTCATCTGAAGAAGGCTCAAGAGTCTGGTAATTGTCTTCAATTTTTCTCTTTCCTTTCTGTTTTGCATGTTTCCTAATTTCAGTCAATGTTTCAGAAGGAAATTCTTCTTCACTGGTTTCCTTGGTCACACTAATAGGAGTATCTTGGATTGTTAAAGTTGTTCTCTTCCTCCTACTTTTCTTTGCTGAACTCCCCTCAAGCACTTCAAGAGATTCTTGGAATAATTTCCTAACTAATAATTTTTCCCATGTATCTTTCCTTGTTTCAAATGATTCTCAACGAGGATCTAAACAAGGCCATGATGGTGGACATGATGTTCCACATCATCTATATTCTTTTGCATAGTAGTAGACATTTTTCTCAAACTACTCAACAAGAAATAAGGAAGGTTGATAGTTTCATTCTACAAGAAATTCATTAATAATATGATATGATACATGTACATGGAGCCATACCTGCCCTCACATGTAATGAGTTTCTAAATGATCAACAACAGACTAGTCCACTTATATTTTAAAGCTAAAACAAGAATTCCTCGTTTAAAGATTGATACGTCCATACCTGGATTACGAAGAATGACCCTCCAGGCCTTTTCATCGAAGTCCTTGTTCTTAAACCATCTCTCCCCTTCTTGTGGAAGCTCTGTGGCTGCTGCAATTGATGACTCTATCACTGGAAATTTGATGTCCCCAATTTCAACTTCTACACCATTGAAATATCTTGCAAACATTTTCTTAAACTCCTTATTATGACCCTTGAATTTCTTAATGAACTGTAACCATCTTGTCTTCTTTAATGTGCTCTTAAGTTGCCGGTATCCTTCCATGAATTTAACCCCTTTGAGCTCTGTTCTCACCATAAGACCCATTCTTCCTTCTTACTGTGAAGTCACCTTTGTAAATGATAGTTTTATGGGAGCAGAACGGTTATGTGAGCAGAAAATCGAAGAGGGCCGTGGAGAAAATCAATGATTACGAAATGGGAAGAATACTGAGCATGAAATGAGAGAGGGATTACAGAGCATAAGTCTGTGTAAACAAACAATGAACCGAGGATTGTAAAACCTGGTGTGAAAGTGTGGAGGTAGAGTGTCAGTCATGAAATTTACAAAACTGAACGGAGTTTGAGTTCATAAACGCTGCAGAGTGGAACATCAGTGGGTTCATAAAAAGGTTGTGGAGTGGAACGTCAGTGGAAGAGAGTCGTATTCAATCAGCTCACATCTACATGATTAGTCATTTTAACAAGTGTAATGAGGATGTACGATTAAGTATGATTTAAACTTGAAAATGGATTATGAGACTATTAGGATTGATGCAGAGGATATGGTGGAGTTAAGGTAGCCATCAATTCAAATCATTACACGTTATGGAGTTGTGATTTACAAACTATACAAATTATGCATTTGAAATGCTATTTGAAAATGGTTTTGTACATACCTTGGAATCATACCTCTTTCGTTTTGCTAACTTTTAATTGGCTACCTCTGTAAGTGATTTTAAGGTGTTGATTTCTTCAAATATCTTCTTCTTCCATACCCGCGTCTTTCTTCTATTATTATTTGGCTAATCACATGACTGTCATTGCAGAGTAGCAGAGGATTAGCTGCAGAATCAGCAATTAGCTGTGGAATTAGAATTCAGCAGTGGAAACTAACATAGTGAATAACATATGACTTAGTGAATGAATGGAAATGAAAAATGGTTGTATGGATAATACATGGAAAGGTGAATATGAAAAGAAACTAAAAGAAATTTTATTGATGGAATGTGGTGGCGAGATGGAGCGAAATGAAATGGAATGGAATGAAACAAACTATGAGTGAAATGAGAGAATTTTTTTCGAAAGTATAGGGCATCAAAACCTTCTGATTTTCGCCCTGTATTTTTTGTATAAGACCACCAATCAGTGATTGGTTTTCAAACTTATACATTATTATTATTATTATTAGACGATGATGAAAAAAACAAGGACTTGGCTGGTGGAGAAGAATGATTCTTCTTCACGAGCCTCATTACAGAATTATCTTGAAAGATTTTGATAAACTCCTCCTTTGAGAGTGGCTTATGATATATCTTCAATCTATGACCATTCACAATGAAAGGAGTTTGATGCTCATCAATTGTTTTGATTCTTACTGCTCCATTACTAAAAATATTTTCAACCTCATATGGCCCAAGCCAATGAGTCTGAAATTTACCTTGAAAATCTTTGAACTTTGAATCAAATAGAAATGCCTAATCTCATTCTTGAAACCTTTTGTCCTTGATGTATTTTTCATGCCACTTAGCTCTCTGCTGCTGAACTAGATCAGTTCTTTGAACTACTTCTTATTTGATCCCATCTAGTTCATTCAACTATTCCAATCTATGCTTTTAAGCTTCTAATAGATCCATTCCCAACTGAACTTCCATCTTGAAGGTTTTGACTTGGAATTCAATGGCGAGTAGAACTTCCTTCCCATAAACAAGTTCATAGGGAGTATGTCCTGTTGTGTTCCTCCATGTAGTTCTGTAGGCCCATAAGGCTTCAGAAAGCCTTTCTGCACAATCTTTTCTATGTAGATGCACAATCTTGGTAATGATTCCTTCAATTACTTTGTTTTTGGACTCTACTTGACCATTTGCTTGTAGATGATAAGGAGTGGATTTTCTATGCTTAACCTTGTACTCTTCCATAAGCTTCTCCATCATTCTGGATGTGAACTAACTTCCCTAATTTGTCACAATTTCCCTTGGAACATCAAAGCGAGTAAAAGTATCCTCATAAAGAAAATTAACTACTGTATTTTCAGTAGTAGAAAATAATGCTTTGGCTTCTACCCATATAGTGACATAATCAATACATACCAATATATACTTTTTCTACTTGGATGGAGGATTAATAGGTCCAAGAAATTCTAAAGCCCATTTTTCAAAGGGTTTGATGAGTACCTGAGGTTGTAATGGAATCTTATTTGAGGGGGTAGATTTCCCTATCCTTCGGCAGCTGTCACACCTTTTGACATATTGTTTTTCATCTTTGAAGAGGGACGGCCAATAATATCTTAAAGAAAGGATTTTATAAGCTGTCTTCTTATCAGCAAAGTGTCCACCACATGGTTCATCATGACATGCTTTGAGAATATCAGGAATTTCACCTTCCCTGACACATCTTCTGATCACAAAGTCTGACCCTGTTTTAAACAATTCGTTAGAAATCCATGAATATCTTGAACTATCCTGAATAAACTTTCTTCTTTCACTAGGAAATAAATGTGGAGGTAGTTTCCTTGTAACCAAATAGTTAGCCATATCTGAAAACCAAGGAGTTTAAGTTACTGCAAATAAGTATTTATCAGGAAACTGATCCTCTACAGGAGAATCTTCTTTGATATTCTGAATCCTAGACAAGAAATCAGCAACTGTGTTTTGTTTCGCAGGTCTATCTAACACAGTAATTTTGAATTCCTGTAAAAGTAGGAGCAATATTCTAACTTTGCCATTAGTAATAGGTTTGTTCATCAAATATCTAATTGCAGAATAATCAGTATGAATAAAAGTCTCATAGCCTATTATATAATATCTGAACTTATTAATTGTATGAACAACAACTAAGAACTCTTTTTTGGTCACAGTGTAATTTAACTCAATGGGAGTAAAATTTTACTGGTATAGTAAATGACATAAGGAACCAAGTATTTTTGTCCCAGTATAGCTCCTAGAGTTGTATCTGAAGCATCTGTAGAAATATGGAAAGGAAGTTTCCAATTTGGTCCTCTTATGATAGGAGATTTAGATATTCTTGTTTTCAAGGGTTCAAATGTTGATTGGCAATCAAGACTCCACTTCAGTTCACAGTCTTTTGTATGTAGTTTGAAGAGCGGAGATGATATTTTGGTAAAGTTTTCTATAGATATTCTATAATATCCAGTAAATCCTAGAAAACTTCTAACATCTTTTTTACAATTTCGAATAGGTAAGTTGGAGATGACTTCAACTTCAGATTTGTCTACTTTAATCCCATCCACTAAAATATGATGTCCCAAAACAATACCTTCAGTAAATATTATAAAGAATTTTTCATGGCTTAATGAAAGGTTTGTTTCTTTACATCTTATAAAGACTTTTTCCAAATTTTCCAAGGATTCTTCAAATGTATTACCATAGACTGTAAAATCATCCATATATACCTCTACACAATCATGGATAAGATCAGAAAAAATTCCTATTACTGCTCTTTGGAATGTTGCAGGTGCATTACATAATCCAAAAGGAAGCACTCAGTAAGCAAAAGTTCCCCATGGACAAGTAAATGTGGTTTTATCCTGATCTTCAGGTGCTACCTGAATTTGATTATAATCACTAAAACCATCCAAAAATGAAAAGCACTTTTTGCCTACTAATATATCTAATACTTGATCTATAAAGGGCAAAGGAATGTGATCCTTCAGGGTTGCTTTATTCAATTCCCTATAGTCAATGCACACCCTCCATTTACCATTCTTTTTGGGCACTATCACCAAGGTAGAAACCCATCAGCTATCTGAGATTGGGTAAATGAAGTTCACATTGAGTAATTTTTGGAGCTCTTCTTTCACAATCTCCTTAAGATTTGGATTCATCCTTCTCTGATGTTGTCTGGTTGGTCTACTATTTTCCTCAATGTAGATATCATAGATGCAAGTCTTAGGGTCAATACCTTTCATATCAGTATACTCCCATACAAATGCAGCAGAATGTTTTTGTAAGATTTTGGTTAACTCTTCTTGTTGTAATTTTTCCAAGTTTTTGTTGATATTCAATGTTTTACCTAAAAAAAATTCAACTACAGAACTGCCAAACTCTTCCATAGAGTAGAGAGACATTTGCTTTCATGACAAATATTCAATATCAGAATCTAACTGAAATTGTGTGTGATCATATTCTGAAGATGTTTCAAAATTTTCTAATGTGTTCAGGATTTGAATATCTTCACTAACTTCAGAGAGAGTAAAGATAGGTTGTATAGCATCTTCATCATCGACCCACTCATTGTCTCTTACTTCTGTAATTGCTTTTGCTGGAGGATAGAAAGTAAATTTCTTTGTTGAACTTCCATCAGAAATGTACATGTCCCTAGATCTAAAACTAATAAAAGCATCAGCTGTGGCTAGCCAAGGTCTTCCTAAGATGAGTGGGTATCCTCTTAGATTATTATGTGTGCCTTGATAGTTGGACTACCTAGATCCACATATTTCTACTTGGTAATCTTTCCCATCATGATATCTACTATTTTTCCTACCAGG
>APFE030259759.1:43654-67434 GCA_000404065.3 Pinus taeda
CATGCCATTATTGTTTTTGATGATGACCTAGATGAAAATGATGATAATGATGATGATGATGCCAAGGATGATGACACCAAAGATAATGCTTATGATTATGACAATGGCAACATCTAAAATTGGGAAGATTCACCAAGGTCATTAGCATCGTCGTCATCATAATCATTGCCATCATCATCATTGACATTGTAACCTCTATCCTCTTTACCATCATAATCATAATTCATGTCATCGCCATCATCTTCATTTTCATCATTGTCAAGATTATTGACATTGTCATCAATTGTTCATAATTGTCAATGCCATAAGGAATATCATCAATTAGAAAATATGATGAGTGTTGGAAAAGGGATGCAAAAGCGAACATAGAAATGGGGGCAACAATAGAAGTAAAATTGGATGAAAAGTGGATACAACATAAGTAGATGCACAACAACATGAAAAAACTGACACAAAAGTGGATGGAAAAGCAGATGCAGTTGTCAATGCAAACTTGGATGCAAACATGAAGGCAAAAGTGGAAGCAAACATGGGTCCAACGTTAGGCGTAAAACTTGGCACAAATTGTGGTGAAACAAATGTGGATGCAACAACGGACGTAGAAAAGGACACAAACTTAGATGCAAAAAAGAGACAAACATGGGTACAAAATAAGATGAAAAAAGGGATGCAAACATCGACACAAACATGGGTGCAACAGCAGACACAAAAGTAGGTGCAAAAATGGATGAAACAAAAGTGGATGTAATAGGGGATGCAAAAACATACACAATATCCGATGCAAACTTGAACACAAAAGCGGATGCAAATGTGGATGCAAACGTGGAAGCAAATGTGGTTGCAATGGTAGGCACAAGATATGGCGTAACAAAATTGGATGTAACAATAGACAAAAAAAAATGAAAAATAAGAAGCAAAAATGGAAGCAAATATTGATGCAACAGGCAAATCAAAATTGGATGCAAAAAATGGATACAATGGAAGTAGATGCAAAAGTAGATACAAAACGAGATGCAAAACCCAATGCATAAACCTGACACAAAAGTGGATGCAAAAAGAGATGCAATATTTGATGCAAATATTTGATGTAAAAGAGGATGTGAACATGAATGCAAAATTGGAAGCAAATGTGGATACAACAGTGAGTGCAAAAGATGGTGCAAATTGTGGCATAACAAAAATGGATGTAAAAGCGGATGTAATGATAGATGCAAAAAATGAATCAAAGTATGATGCAAATGAAGATGTAAAAAGGGATGCAAAAAGTGAACTTTAAAATGGATGCAACAGTGGATGCAAAATTGTATGCAAAAGTGGATGCAATAGAAGTCGATGCAAAAGTAGATGCAAAACAAGACACAAAACCCGATGCAAATCCTGATCCAAAAGTGGATACAAAATGGGATGAAAAAATAGATGTAGTAGTTGATGAAAACCTAGACGCAAATGAGGATGCAAAATTATAATCAAAAGTGGGTGCAAAAGGAGGTGCCAAACTAGGCACCAATTGTGGCACAAAAATATTAGATGCAATAGTGGGCACAATAATAGATGCAAAAGAGGATGTAAATATGGATGCCAAACAAAATGGAAAAGTGGATGCAACAAAAGTAGATGCAAAATTATATGCAAAACTAGACACAAAACTTGATGTAAAACTTGGCACAAAAGGGATGCACAAATGGATGAAAAAATGGATGCAAAAAATGATTTAAAAAATGATGCAAAAAAGGATGTAAAAGTCGATGCAAAAGTTGATGCAAGTGTAGGTGCAAAAAGTGGATGCAAATGAGGATGCAAAAGCATGTTAAACAAAATTAGGTGCCAAACTTGATGCAAAACCTGGAACAAAACTTGGTGCAAAGGATGACACAAAACTTGGCATAAAATTTGGTGTAAAATGTGGTGCAAAATCTATTGCAATACCTGGTGCTAAACTTGGTGTAAGACGTGGTGTAAAACTCGATGCAAATTTTTTGTCAAGTTTTGCACCATATTTGATAAATGGATGCAAATAGCACCAAAAATGGGCTCTAGATGCAAAAAAAGAAGTAAAAAAGGATGCTAATCACAGGATTTGTTGTAGTATACTAGAGGAGATTTCAAAGTTTTGAGTTTTGGGCCGAGAGTTTGCAGAGAATATATGAAAAATTTTGTACAAAATTTTCAAAAATAAATAGCCGATTTGGATTTCTTGCAGAAAAATACCCAAAATAAAAAAAAATCAGATGAATCAGAGTTCGGATGAGGGAGATATCGCTGATTTAAAATCAGCTCCTTTTCTAGAAAATTTTGTGACGACGGGAAAGTGGAAATAGACTGGTGTGCTAGCCAAGAACCTGTATGCACTTGAGGTACAAGATGCATGCAAAGCCTCGAGGAGTAAGGCAAAGGTTAGAGACTTGGTGGTTGAGAGGGAGGGTATATTACCTCTCAACATGCAAAGCCAGAAGAAGTCTCAGACAATTGTGGAGGAGCCATAATTGGTGCAGCAGCTTCAGGAGGTTGTGGAGTAGCCATAACAGGGGAAGCTGAGTGGAGATCGATTAGAGACATCTACTCAAGTAAAGACCTCCAATAGGGGGAAACTTCAAGCCAGGTGGGCTGAGCGATTACATGCAGCCATACCTCCAAGTAGGAGGTGGGGCGATATAGAGTGATCGTCCCAAGGAGGAGGGGTAGGCTCCTTGAGGTGCCCAACCTCTTGGATGAGACCTTGCTACAGGAGCCCTGATGTGGAGTAGCAGGAACTAACTGATTGGGTAGAGAGAGATGTGGATGGAGAGGCAGAGGGAGCAATAGTGCAGGGAATCCCAGGATAACACATAGCTAGCAGGCTGCAGCAATGCGAGAGGCACAAGTGTTTTGCATAGTGCTAGGTGGCACAGAGAGGTGTGCAATAGTGCGAGATGCATGGAGATGTTTTAGTAGAGCAGATGTCAAAGAGGGATCACTTTTCACCAGCAGGTAGAGCTTCAGCATCAGAGTATGTTCCTAGCCCAACAGAGTGGTCAGTTGGGAGTGTTTTTGTTCCAAGTGTTGTTGGAGCAAGCGGATCGGGTAGATGTGTTGCATGCAGAACATTCCAGAGTTACAGGATTGGGTTTGAGAGAAAGCCTTTTTTGTTGAGAGGGAGTGTTGAAAAATGTGCAACAGGAAATGTTAAATTAGACCTGCTAAAAATAGCATATCTAAAAATAACATGTCTAAAAATAGCAGTTTGGCTAGTGATGTCATTGGCCACATTGGGTGAGAGGTGAAACTGCTAAAAATAGAAAGTTCTCAAAATAGCATTTCTGGGTCCCTTCCTATTTATAGCAGTCCCTAGTTTATCTATAGGAAGTAAAAATAATTTTTGTCTTAACAGTAGTTGGAAATATTAATTAATTAATTCTCCATGAGTTAATTAGTTAAGGAAAAGCAAACTTGAAGTCTTTGTGAGAACATGCAATTATTTCTCCAGTAATTGGGGTATGTGTCCTTAATTTCCTCCACTGATTGAGGGAATAAGTATGAGTTCTATAATGAGATAAGCAATTGACTTAGTTCTAACTAGTCAAGTCTAGTTAGATTAATTTAACAAGTTGATAAAGTAATAAAATATAGTTTGTTAATGCTTGCATGCATGTGACAACTATTGTTTTAGATAACTGAGGGTTCACTCATGGATAACTGTTGCATGTCGGTTCTGTCAGAGACCTAGTTGAGATCAGATGTGGGACAATGTATTATCAGATGCTTGGATATTTCTAGTAAGTATTCCTTTCATGGAGAAGGATCTATTATAGGATATTGGAGGACGTGTGGCTTATATATTGAGGCCTAGGTAGTCCATGCTTTTCATCTTCTGATTGAAGATCATCAGGATCTTCTGATTACAAAGAGAGAAGGATAGCTATTGAGCTGATCCTTTTTGTATGTTGAAGAGGATTTCCACTTGATTAATAATACATGGTTGGGGTTTTATGCTGGTGTTTTCCCCTGGATATATCTTGTGTTATGTGTGATTATTTCTCTTGATCAATTATGCATGTTTCTACTTGATGTTGCTCATGAATTCGATTATGCTTCTGCTTAATGTTTTGTAGAAGTAGAACAAGTATTATGCTTTAGGACATTGCATATATCGGTTTGTTCTATAGGTGAAATTTCTACAGATGACAGAAGATCTATAACAGGTTATGCATTCAGTCTTGGATCTGGGGTGATCACTTGGAGCAGCAAGAAGCAAAACACAGTCTCCTTGTCCTCAGCAGAAGCATAGTATCAAGCCATGTGTGCAACAATGTACGAGGCAGTTTGGTTGTAGAGACTTCTTTAGGATGTTGGGGAAGAACAAACAGTCACAACAACAATCACATGCAACAATCAAAGTTCAATCAAGCTAGCCAACAATCTAGTGTTTCACAAAAACACTAAACATATTGATACTCAATTCCATTTTGTTAGGGAGAAAGTGCAATCTAAAGAAATTAATTTGGAGTATTATAATACATGTTATAATGTTGCAGACATTTTCAATAAGCCCCTTGGAAAAGTAAAATTTCAAACGTTTAGGCAGATGTTAGGAATATATGTGAACCCATTCTCCATTAAGGGGGAGTGTTGAAGATAATGGAGAATATCCTAGAATAGGTAGAGTTGGTTCATGTAGCCTCAACATAGGAATTAGTTTCTATTTCATAGGATGCTATTATAACTTCCCTAAAACCATGTATTCTATTTAATGTGTAATGTTGATGAATAATGCAGAGCGTTCTGCAGAGCTAGACTCTCCTGGTTCAGACTCTCTTTCGTAGAGTTAACCAGTGGATTTTATTTTAATACAAACATTGCCATTTTTATCAGTTATCGAGGAAGAGATGTGATGACCATGTGCACATTGCAGATCTAATGTTGGAAATCACAAATTTGGTATCAAGAATTTGCATGTGCTGCTCAAAATTACAAATTTGATGCCTCCACGGCATGTCTAGTGCCAAAACTTAGAGTTACAATTGAAGATATGCTTTGCTTCATGTCAAAATGACAGATTGAATGCCATACAATCCAATTCTGGTGACAGAAATTGTAAATCAGACAGACACTACAGATCCAGTGCCAAAAGTAGCAAATCCAATGGAAACAATTGCAAATCTAATGTTGAACTATTGATATCACTAAAATTTTATAAATTACAATGTTTTTTAGTCTACGAAAATGATGCGATATGTCGTACTTATGCATGGTTCTTTTTATTATTATTATTATGCATATTCTCATGTTAACTATTTTAAAAGAAAGGTCTCAATTAGGATTCATCTAATTCCCTTCAATTGTTTGAATTTGCATGTGGTTGAATCAAATGTTAGCAATCATCTTAAAGAATCAAATAGTTGATATAATTTTACTATATGATATAATAAGACTTGGATTTTTTTTGTTAATTTAAAAAATCAAAAATTAGATTGAATCGAATCAAATGGGTGTTTGCATAGATGATTAACATGCCCAATGCGGGCTTTTAAGGGATGTCAACGCAAGTAGACTAGTTTTTGAATTCGATCAGTATTTGCAACGAATATGTGTGTCCATATTTAAGACTTGCTTAGCAAAAATCAAGTTTCATTTGTCTGCCTAGATCTAATTTGTAATCAAAATTCATTTGCAAGATTTCTAACAATGTTTAAAAGTCTAATGTTTTATGGTTTTCATTATAATATTAGGTCTGAAATTTTTAATTCCCAAAGGCATTTAAAGTTTAAACTTAGCTATGATACTATGTGTAATGACTCAAAATTAAAATATACAAAATTAATTGCATCAAGTAATACCATCAACACAATCTTCAATTGACTAGCATAAAGTTTCCAAAATAAACATTAACATTGGCACAGGAAAATATACATGCAAAGTGAAGAACATAAAATAGATCTTACTGGTGGTTTGAGGTTGTAATGCTAGCTGGATCTTGCTAACCACAAAAAAGTGTCGGGGATGACTCCCCACCCAATATTACACAAGCTTCAACCAATATCTCTTGCAGTTGTCACCCTCCAACCCTCAATCAAATTACTACTGTTAGACATTTTATCTCATAACATTCTCTTCCTCAAAGAATGAGTGAATGAATGAATGTCTCTCACCTCCCTTTTCAACATATGCACAATCCATGTGTCATCATGCAACTTTTATTTCTTTTTATTTTATTTAGTTACTATTATATTTTTCTTTGTTATTTATTAATTTTTTATTTTATTTTTTCTTCGTTATTGTTATTTTATTTATTATTTGTATCTTCTTCCTTATTTTCTATTTATTTATTATTTATTTTCTTTTTTTCTTTGTAATTTATTTATTATTGTATTTTATTTGTTATTTTCTATTCTATTTATTTATATATTTTCTTTCTTATTTCTTATTTTCTGTATTATTATTATTATTATTATTATTATTATTATTTCAAGGCATTATTGGTCAAAGTTTCAGGTATAAATCCACAAGGATACACATATGCACTAATATGTTCAAAGGACCACCATCTCCTAACATTGTTCAATACCCAACAAAAGGGTGGGTAACAAAACCATTACATTATGTGGCTCTCCCCTAGTCCTTGTCTTGTCTAAGAATATATAAATGAAAGCAACGTGTTCGATTAATGAAACGCTACATCAAATAGGGGTGTTTTAAATAATTCAAAGGAATGGAAAAGCAATGCCTCGAGTTCTCCTTAAGAAAAGGCTAATAAAAAAAATCGTATCTTCAAAGTTAGGCTTCAAATAATAAATGGCCTATGCCTAAATTTATCCTAAGGATCATGTCATGAAGGATCCATCTCCATTTCCTTTGACATAATTTTATCAACTTAGCATACCCTTGTATGGTTTCCTAGGAAGTAAGAATTGTCACAGTATTTGACACGTGTATTGGTATATTTTTATCCTCCATAATATACTTAAGAAAACTAATTAACTAACAATTAGTATGTTTTTTTAAGAAGGTCAATTAGGTTTACACCACCTGCAAGTCACAAAGAGATTCTTATCACCCATTCCAAAGGAAGATTATATTGCAATAAGGATGTCACATTCGTTATTTTCCTTGGAAACATCAAATGATGCCAATAAGAATTGAAGAGATGTTGAAGTTTGAGAATTGTCCTAGGTTCTAGATGCACATATAATGATCAAATCCATAGTGTGAGGAATGAAGTCTTATATGTCCTATGTTTTGTATTGTAAAACCCTTAAAAAGGGGGAATTTGGTTATTATTTGTAACAATTCCCCTCATTGAAGATTTTGATGGTGACTTATCATTTTTAAAGTGTATCTCATGGTTTCAGAAGATGGTTGGGCACTCGTGGGTTTTAGGTGCATCTAAGGTTGAAAACAGAATTTAGTTCCACTAAAAGGAAATTCTAAAGTGAGGTTTCTAATTCATTCTCATTTACCATTAAGCATAAGTAAATTATTCATTGAGGTCGAATATATTTGACTCTTCCCTCTTGCCATTCTTCTCCTTTAACATCACCCCACCACACATGGGTTTGATCCTAAATAATATCACCCTCCAACAACATACTAAGAATCCTTAAGTATTCCCTAAGTAAATCTTGAATCCTCTAGGTTCCTATTGAAACCACCATATCCTAAACCTTAGTATCCTTAAAAAATAAGCAAATATGATCCCATGAACCTCAAGGCACTACTACTTCTCTTCTCCAACCAAATAGTAAATAAAATACTAAAAATATCACTTTCCAAAGTCATTTCCTCCTTTCCCTTTAATTTTTTGTGATCTAGGGTTTATCTCCCCTTATTGATAGGTCGGGATCACTAGGGCTAAATTCTTTCCTCATTGATATTATCATTTAATGCTTGGATATAAATATTTCTTGAATAGCCTGGAGATTCACTCATCTAATCCCTTATGGTTAGTTTGTTAAAGGTTTCATTTATTAACATTATATGCTCACTCATTAGTGTAACTCTAAATTCTTATTGATTTGTATTAGCATTAATATCATTCATCTTCAATAAACACATGCCAAACCTAATCTTTCTAACTAAGTCAACTTTGCATTCTGGTTTGGTTCATTTTAGTATGATTGAAACATTAAGGTTCTACTATAATATCGATAACTCAAGTTGATTACCCTCCCATTCATATTCATTTGGGATCTCATTACCATTGCATTGTTCCCTTCAAATTGAAATTCCTAGCATTGTTGTACTTGAGTTCTTATCCTCTTACTTTTCTGATTGATACTTTATTTATTATATAAGGAAAATGCCTAGCGCACATATTTCTTTAGTTTGTTATCCTTATCAACCATTGTTACATCATTATGGGATCACTCATAATCCAAGAACAAATTCTCCATCCACTCATCACATCAATATTCCAAACCTATCTAAACCAATATATGATCATGCCTAGTAAGTATGGGTGAATTCTTTACGTAACCAATGTTGTGGTGCTTTCTAAAGTGCTAATTTCCTTCACACAACATCACTTCTCATTTATCCTCAGGGAATTTACCATTGCTCATAAGTTTCAATCGTAGTACATAATTATATCCATCAATGGTTAGGGATTTCAACCTTATTCCACATGCTTCACATCTAGTCTTGTCAACTTCTAGGGTTTACCCCTTCCAAGTGGGACTTTTATATTTCCTTAAAAAACACAAAATTCTTGTATTCATTATGGTTTTTCCATGTCAAAGCCCAACCTCTCACCTTACATCATTATCAAATCCATTGTAAAGATGTAATGTGAACCTTAAGGTTGACCTAATCCTTGCTAATCAACAAGATAGTTTCACCTATTGATTTCAACCCTATACATGTGTGCAGTCATCTCTACTATTCCATAGCATCATTGCACAAGTTGAGTAATGGGAATATCATTCAATATGGGGTATTATTTTACATTGAACCAATAGTTCATGTCTATCATATACAACCCTTATCGTGGACAAGGTTGTGTTTCTAGTGTTTCTCCATCACTCAACATACCACTTACACAAGGCATCAAACACTTTTGTGACCATGTATGGTTGACTACCAAGAACTCTTAAAGTATGAATGAATAACTTTAGGCATTTAGAGTTATAACTTTAGAATTCTAACAACATGTATAATATTGTCTTGATAGTATAATTGTGAATTTTCATTAATAATAAGAATATTTATTATATAATACATGTTATCTAACCATTAGAAGCTAGATACGTTAATTAATTTCACAACAATTGTCTAATACTTCTATTATATATCAAGATCATTCTCATGCAATTTGTTACAATCCTCCCCTCTTTACCTATGCCTTTACGAAGTGTGGATGCACATTTCATTTATTGGTCAATTTCAATCTTCTCTATACTTGCAATCATGACCTTATTTGTCACTCTAGGAATTCTGTCATTGGGTCTAGTACCCTTTTCCTCCTGATGTAGAGTGAGAGGAAAGGCCAACAAAGTGAAAATGGGTGGATTTCCTAATATTTTTCCCTTCTCTCTCACCTATGGGACTGACTTTCCCTTCGCTTAGATTTTTGAATAGCAACACTATAAAGATTACAATTCTTAGGGTCTTAAGCACTAGAGGTATTTGATATATGACAGGGTATCCAAAACTAGTACTTAGCTAAAATTTTCATGATGCTAAGGAGTATAGAACATACTCGTATCTATATTTCCCAATTCCCAAGTCCTTGGTATGCAAGAGTGATCTCTGCTAGTGTTGTTCTTGGTGTACTATAGCAACTCAATGACCAACCTCCTTACGTAAGGCTAGTTTCACGTGTACATAGAGGGCTCTTAATATAGCTAAGGCTACATGGAAGACATAATCTGCATGTATATTTTGCTTGAAGTGACACTATTTTTAGAAGTACCAATAATGGTTATAATGGTTTCCAACCAAGTGACTCCACTTGTATTCACTATGTGTATGCTTATGATATTGCAAGGTTGCTCGTAGAATGATGTATCCATGTGCTTAAAGACATTGGAATAATTCTTTACCCTAAAATAAATTTATAAAATTTGGGTGCATGATTATTCATGAAAGGACATTGATACCACTTGTTATATTTTTAACTAGTAGACATAATAGAGAGTGAACAATATTTAGAGATATATAAGTGTGAAAAAACACAACATACAATGAGATTAAAACTATAGAATATAACCATTGTATTGTTAACCCAAAAGATATATATATTCTCATATGCCTCAGGGGAACCTCCTTTTTGCATAGAGATCCAATACAATAAAAAAACTTATAAAAACATTATATAGCTTCCATCTCTATAAATAGTTTCTCGCTAGCAATGTCCTAACTACTTTCTGTCCTATCATTAATTACTATCAACCATCTAGTGGACCTTATTTAACGAAGATAATCCTTTAACATTAAATAAATACCCATTTCCCATCTAATGGTCCTTATTCAAAGAAGATGGCCCTATAAATTGATTGATTAACTCCTAAGTGTTGAAATTTCCATGCCCTGTAGGTTTGGTATGTGCCCTAGATAGGAACAAAACACACTAGAGAAGCCAAACACAAAAGAATGTTGCACAGACGAAATGTAACAACAATGAAACAATAAAGTAGAGCATATATATATATATATATATAATATATATATATATATATATATATATATATATATATATATATATATGTGTGGGATAAAACATTTTTTATTAGTCCTTCAATAAACAATCATAGGGCTCCCATATGAGGGGTCATGGCCCTTTATGAAACTTAATACAAACTAGTATACCTAGTAAGTAACTAGAGCTTGAGGTGTAATCCTTTAGACCTTCAATCTTCCCATCACAACAAATACCAAAAACCTTGACTTACTTCTCGTAGAAGTCCTTTGCCTCTAGCCTTTCTTTCCTCTTTTCCCTTGATGTACCTGATTATACTTTTCCTCCATAGCGATAATCTCCTTTAGTCATTGTCCTCTTGTTTCCCACCTAACAAACTTCTTAAATAATTCCTTGAGTTTGTGATTTTTTCTTCAACCCTCATACTCCATACTGCATCCCTATACATTTAGTTACTCATAGTGAGATAATTACCTTTTCTCACTATATTAACCATTATAAAATTCTACTTGTGGGGTCCTCATTCACTCAAAAAAATTCACATTTTAGACTTGTATCAATCCCCTACTTGTTGTCCACAATATGGCCCTACTATACCTCCTTGTGGCCTTGTTCTAGAGCTACATCCTAGTTATAGAGAAAACATTTCAACCTTTACCAGCATCCATTTATGTGAACAAGCCCTTGGTCTTCGAAAGGGAATCTTCTTGGTGTGTCTGACAAAACTGTTGAGACCCTAGGCCCTCTTTTAGGGTTGCGGCCTAGTCTCCTTGTTTAGAATAAACCCTATAAGTTAAGAACATATCAAACTTTATATTAGAATAGAACTTGACCTCTTGAAGATAGAATACTCTTGTACTTGGCCTCTTCCAAAGAAAAATAACCTTCTTCCTTAGACAGTGACCGTCCTTCTAGAAATATATGTCTTATTTAGGCTTGTCCTTTTCTCACAAGATCTCTCTTGCACTTCAAATGGATATAATAACTCACAAAGATTGACCTATTTAGAGACAAAAATCCAAAGAAACTCAAATTTCTAAGGCCAATTCTTATTTTTAGACTGTAGCTCACTTTTAGGCTTCTTCTTTCTCATAAGAATGATCTTTTCGCACATGTGAAATGACCTCTCGCGGTCTCTTATTTATAGCTCTTGTGTGAGTGATATTGGGGGTTTAACATTCCCATCAAGAAACCCCTATTTACCACTCAATCACAAATTTGATTAAACAATTAATTAACATTGGTCTCAAGCCTAGTGCTTTGTGTCAAAACCCCAACCACTTGAGTAAATTTTCCAACCAACTCCATTTTTGTGTGTTTTCTCCTCTCATAAATACTTTCCATGCTACCCAATGTTTGACACTAAGCATCCAAATATAGAAAAGTTATGGTAAGGCCGATTAAAGGTCTCAAGTATTGAATAGTAGCAAGTATATTTCTTGACCAACAAAAGGAATCAAGAGAACAAGTGCCATGGAATAAAATAGATAACCGTAGAAATAAATACAAGTAACGTAACATAACCTAAGAGTTAAAAATTAAAAGGATCGTGACAAAGAAAGAGAAAACAAAAGTTCAAGGAAAAAAATAATATAAATTTAGTACATAACCTAGAATGTAGAATATAATCTTCCCTTTTCTATTTTGATCATGAAGTAAAGAAAAAAAGAACAACTCCAAGATCCTAAGCTTGCTATAAATAATAGAAATCTATTAACAGAGGAAAAAGTGTCTCCGATCAATTTTATTATTTTAAAAATAAGTTATTATTGATTGTACAAAAACCCCAACATTAAAAAATAACATGATTTATGTAAGTGAAAACACTTAAATTATATAAGAATACTTTTTCATAATTAATGTATTATGGTTTTCTTAATGATTAATATTTATAAAGTTGTCTTCCAGATCCATCACATAATTAAAATAAGTGTCAGCTTGTTTCGAACCATCAAATGTGGTTCGGCATCACAACAATTAAATCCACATTTGATGGTCCAAATCACATCGACGATTATTTTAATTATCTGATGGATCTGGAATATAGCTTTCTAAGTATTCCTACTCACAGAAGTCTCCATTCAAATAATTATTAATATATTATGTATCATTTTTTAAAATTAATCTACTCTAAATGTTTATGTGTGTGTGTGTGTGTGTGATATTCATAATTAATTAACAAACAAGATTTTTTGTTGCCACATATTCTATTATGTTTTGAACTTAGTAAATTGTGATCTTTTATATAAATTCCAAGAATAGAAAAAAATATAGAATAACAAGAGAAATAAAGATGTGAAATACCACAAGTCAAAATATAGTAGAAATATATTTTTAGAATACCTAGAGATATAATTATGATTATAATGAAATATATTTTCAAGAATATCTAAATATATTTTTAGATTGTATATAACACCTATTATTCTTTGTAATATGCCTACGGGGGATAATATGGGGTACATAGGAAGGTACCATAGGTAATAATGTGATGTAAGGATAATAAATAGATCGATCATAGTTAATAAATAAAGTGGTTAACCCACATAATGCAAGGGACCACAAGTAGTTAGGAAATAATGTGATACGCCCATTATATCGGATGTATGGTGTTGAGACATCCATGGTAATTACGCATGGTTTTGTATGTATGAAGCCTATATAGAGGCTAGAGACTCTCCATTGAGTGATGTCGAGGATTGTTTTGTATTGACAGATATTAGCTTGTGAAGTGATCTTGCCAAGACACTAAGAGAAATAAAGGATTATTTTCTACCAATCTTTCTATTTTATAATTTCATGGATGTATTTAGAAAGAGAAGATCATTTTGTCTATCAATCTCAGTTGCCAACATAATTTATCAATATTAAATTATCTAAAATGGTGCAAGTTGCACCAAAATAAATTGAAACAAATAGGTTGATAATGAGGATGTTCAAATTTATAAAGAATTGAAGATTTCTATGGATACGTATGTGTTGCATTCTGATTTTTATGATGTAGATATAGATTATGTGGATATTTTTTTAGGATACCTATGGATGAAATTCATTGGTACTATCAATATAAATGTAGAGAATGAATTATTGAAGCTCTGGTATAAAAAGAACAAGATTACATTTGCAGGATATTTCCATCAATAAACAAGTAGATTCCAACGAGGCTTAAGCAAAAACTCTACAGCTATAGACACATCAGGTGAGGAGTCTGTGGTGGAAGTAATAATGGAAGATAAGAAATAAAAGCAGGTACTACAAAAGGAACCTAATACTAGTTAGGCTCCATTAGGTGGGGAATTGAAAATGACAACGCCATCACTCAAGGTTTTAGCATATCACCACCCGCACCACCTAGCAAGACAACAACCCACAAGATGGAAAATAAATAGCAACAAGGATGACAACCCCTCAAATACACACAAAAAGGTGTGATGATCCACCCGAACACATCAACACGGAGGAACCACAAGAACCAACTTCCACGTCAAGCAAGCGAGGCACTGACTAGATCAAGTCTTCACCTTTCTTTTGGTTGGATAGATGCATGTGCATGTTACTAGTGGACTATTGTTTTGGGTGGATCTTATTATTTGTGTTCTTCTCATGTTTTGGGGATAAAACATGCTTAAGGGGGGTAGAATGTAGTATACCTAAGGGGGATAACATAGGATAGAAAGGGAGGTACTGAAGGAAATAATGTTATAATGTAATGATGATAAATAAATGGGCAATAGTTAATAAAAAAAGTGGCTAACCCAAATTACACAAGGTACCAAAAGTAGTTAGGGAGTAATGTGAAAGGACATTGTATTCATGTATGTTATTGATAGATCCACGGTAATTACCCATGATATTGTATGTATGAATCCTAGATAAAGGCTAAAGACTCTCCTTTAAGGGATGTCGAGGATTTCTTCTATTGACACACGTTAGCTTCTGGAGTGATCTCCTTCCTTAAGAAGTAATTGTATGGTGTTGTCCTACCTCATGGGTTTGATTAATAAGGAGAAGCATTTCTATCTTATTTGTGTATTGGATCTAGGATTTATTTTATTAGAGAATTAAATATAATTTTAGGTCAGATCTACTACAAGTGGTATAAAAGCTTTTTCTTGGGAAAATCGGGGAGAATTATTTTCCTTTTATTTCAAAATTTTTTGGGGAAAATATTGGGTAACAAATTTACAAATCATATTTGAAATTTTTGGTGCAAAATTTTCAAAACAAATTGTAGATATGAATTCTTTGTAAAAAAATACCTAATTTCTAAACAAAAAAATTGTATGAGTCAGAGCACAAACAAAGGAGATATTGCCAATTTAAAATTAGTTGTTTTGTAGAAATTTTTCTGACAGAAATTCGTGGATGGGGGCTTTCCAATCATTTTTTGCGGATTCTTGTTTAGAATTTCAAGAAAATAATTACATATTTGAGCTCCTCTCAACATATCACCCAATTTCATAAGAAAGCAAACCATCAAATTAGTGTCCAGATGTGGGAGATATGGTTGATCTAAAATCTATTGTTTTGCAGAAAATTTTCTAACGACAATTCATGGACAACACCTCTCCAATCATTCTTTGCAGATTTTTGTGCAGAATTTGAAGAAAATAATTAAATATCTAAGCTCCTCTAAAAAAATCACCCAATTAAAAGAAATGTTTGTATCAGAGTCCAGATGAGGGAGATATTGTTGATTTGAAATCAACTCTTGTTTCAGAATTTTTTGTGACGACATGACGGCTGCAGTGCAAATTTGAGTTTCCAAAGTGCTTAGATCATGATTTCAGTCACATTGGAAGATGCAAAATGATCATTCCATCTCTAAAAATAAGTCAGATAAGGATGTTGAGCTACATTGATCTAACTGTGCCCATTTTAAATTTTCACCGAAAGTGACTTTTTGTCAAAACCCTTACTCTATTTTAGGAGTTCTAGCAAGATGTTTTTTTATAAGAAATGATGAGGGTCCTATTATTGAATAATACCTAAAGTATAGCAAGTCAATATGCCAAAAATATTCGCAAATTGGACCATGACTTGATTTCAAAGATGAGGTTACCATTTGGGTGTACTCACTTAACCAAGATCAGATGCAGGGTATTTGCAATGAAGAATTCGAAAAGTTTCTTTTTTTATGGTACTAGATGTTGCCAAAAATTATGGGATATCCTTAGTGTGAGGTCCCAATTAGATCTCATATTGTTTGGGATAGCAACCCCATCCGGTATGTGGCCTCAAATACCACCATGGATTTTTTTACTTTTGGTTATCAAATGAAAAGGTTCTAAAGTGAGGGAAAGAATGAAATTCCTAGTTAATGAAACAAAGTCAAACCAAGATTGACAAACTACAGAAATAGGTACAAGAAAGTCATAGTAACAATAGGAACAAATATGTCATGAGTAGGACTGGTGAGCCAAAACCCAATCATAAATACATGAACAAGAACATGCTAGAGGTTAATTGCAAATTAGTTCACAGTAGATCATCGGCTTGGCCAAAAACAAGTAAGCATAGATTCAAAAGAAAACATATATATAATAACTATGATCCATTCAATAACATATTGTGTGTAAGAAAGCACACAGAAAAATGCAGTGAAAATATTATACAATCAATACAACCACTATGAATAAGCATGAGAATTAGTGCCAAAAAGAAAGAATATCTTATTATTGTAATTGCAAATACAATTGCATATACTGCGATTCATTAAAGCTCAACAGTGGAACATAGTTTTTCATGCCATTATCCAATACAAAACACTAGCCTCACTTTATCCCACCTTCCTATCTTCCAAGAGCAGAGTGCCTCTATCTCCCAAGCACAAATCAACTCTCTACTACTTCTCCCAACTCAAGTGCTAAAGTAACCTTCAAATGAAGGATGAGGTTATACTTATAGAAGTGAGGTGATTGTTCACCTACTGTGATCTTTTACCTACCATCACAACTCTTAAGTTTCCTCACTACTCTCTCTCATCTAGGGATTGTTACATGCTTCAATCAATCCCAATGAAGTTGTTGGTGTTATGATGAGAAACATTTACATTATGATAGTAGAGAAGACGTGAGTAGAGTACAAAGGGTTTAGGGAAACTCTAGTGTGGTGTATTTTTTGATGATGTGGTTTCTAGATCTTGACACAATCCTATTTTCCTACCACTATGCCTCGATTTCATTCATCCATCCTTTTGATGATGTCCCTTTGGGTTTATTAAAAGTTTCTTGAAGCTTGTAAAGGGTCATCTTACTTGCTAAAGGAAACCCTAGTTGTGAAAGCTTCATGAGAAACCATAATCCCTCCACATAGATCAAGATCTTGTTCCCTTTCTTCTACATGTATGAAAATAACGTTGGTCATACACAATAATAAACAAAGAATGATACTAGAAAAACAATCAACTAGTTCAAAGAATGACTTAATTTAGAGCTATGTGTGGTTAGTTGTTCATCCACATTTTTATCAATGCATGTGTCCTTTGGAGGGTCTTCCTGGATTCTTCAATCATGTTTTGATTCATAGACCTACTATCACTCATACAACAAGTGTTGAACGTGGCTACATGATCATGCTATACCAAGGGGCATCTGATCACACTCATTTCGGGATCGAAGACTCTTTATGAAAGAGATTGACTTCTTTGAATCTCTGCATGCATTGACATATTTCTCACAAGAAAGAGGAGCACACTTTTAGAGATTTAGTTTCTTCTAAACTGACATATGATCCTTGGTTTTGTTCAACTATCACCTAGGTAGAATCATGGAGGCTTTTATATTGTTTCATCCCATTTATAGTTTTCCATTATGCCTCTTTGATGGATTCTCCTATGGTACTTGTTGAAAGTTTCTCATAACCTTTCCTAAAATAGGGAATTTGGATTTGGGCAACAATTCAAGACTGAAATGTATCACATGTTCACATAATAGCATCAAGTTCATGTAGTAGCAACCAATAAGAATCCTTGGCGAGGTTTTTTTATTTTATTTATACCAACAACACCACATCATGTGATTTCATTATTCCTTGGAACTCTACAGAACCCTCAATATGTTCATGTGATGCCTAGGCATAGAAATTTGAAGCAGAAGATATTTTCCGTTATTTCTTGTATAGTAGTATAAGGTTCTACAAGAGAAACCAAAATTTGTTTTTGATACTTGACTACTAGCCAAGGAGAAGGTTGGTGAAATGTCTGGTGAATGCGGGGTCGTAGTTTGAAAGGTGACTTGGGAATACCACAGGTGGAGGGAGTGATTTATTGGAGAAATTTGTGATATGTGAGGACTACAGTAATGGATGTGATTTATAAAGGTCACATACATGCAGTGGAGGGAAGTTTGCATCATCATATTGTAGGCAAGGAGGTCAAGTGCGATTTGTGACTCGTGGGAGGGTTACCATAAAGGAATGAAACTTAGGCAAGTTGCATGGTTGCATTTTGGTTTAAGTCATAATTTTGTTCATTTATCTAAGGATTTGAAATGTGGTCTTGCAACTTGGGGGAAGTGTAACTTACTAGGGGTAACATAGTCTCATTCTAGAAAGGTCGCATTTCTTGGCTAGAATGTTGGCACTCCAAATTGTGATTTTGAAACTATTCTATTCAAAAATATGGTGAGAGGTTGGAGTTCCTGTTCACTGAATAGGTTACATTTCCTCATGTGGTTAGCACTGGTCTCATTGATCACTAAACAGTGTAACTATCACTTGCACTTCAAAACCAATTGTAGTTCTATTTGACATAATCCTGAAATCACACAAAAGCCCTTATGACTTTTAAACTCAGAAAACATGTTATGCATAATACAAAGACTTTGATGATATATCTATTCTATTCCATAAGGTATATAGGATTCAATACTTGAAGTGATCGCTAGAAAACTACTCAACAATGTTTTGAATATTTTGTATCTTTATTTTATGTCATTTCACAATTTGTTCAATACCCTCCTAATCCCATTGCATTGCTTTTCGGTGGTCTTAAATCAAGTGTCCAAAATAATATATGGGTCCATCATTATCTGTGGTGATCATTGTCTTTGACTCCTTACAATATAATATTGGTGAGTACCATGGAAAACTCTGATGATGCAAGTAGGTACATGATATTACTTAGTTCCCAATGTGAAGTTGATCAATTGAGGCATCATTCTGATAATTATACATAATAGCCTTCTCATATACCGATGTGTTATGATTTCTTTCCATGAGAGCACATGTATATCACAATTAATGACATTAACATCTTCTACGGGATAACGACGCACTTTTCCAATAAAATGCAGCTTCAGCATGTGCTTCACATATCTCACAGTTTAATTTGACATGTCCATTTGTATGACAAGTGTGGTCATTTCCTTTCCACGTCACTTCCTGCACTCAAATTAATTTTGGTCCCCAACACATTGCCAAGTATGAATTTTGGTGCCACCATCATATAGACATCATACTTCATATATTGCATGCATTTATTGCTGGTGTTAGGATTTGATGTGACATTTCTAGAAACATTTCATCGACTTGAGAGACCATCCCTCAGTGTCCATGTGGATGAACATAGGCCTTATACCTGAACCATATGTTTCTTTCACATCCATAGGGAACACAATGGAATAAATACCTCTTTTGAGATGTATGTAGTATAATACATGCCACCATCTGCATTACTTTGTTATAGTGCATTGAGGGTTTTAATTTAGGCATGCCTTTGAGTCTTTGATGTCTAGCATGCTTTATATATATATATATATTTGAAAGGTCACATCATCGAGGTGTATTGTGCATCCACTATATCTTTCTTTATGACCCCAAACCATGACTTATGCCTCTTATCATAGGGCCATAAATGTATGCAATAATATATATATACATTCCTCCTTAGTTGGCTCACTCAATCTCAACTTCCATAATGCCTTAATAAGGGTCTTGGGCATGTTTCCTTGCTTTTCCGTACATCACATAATAGCCATAAGTTAATTAAATAATGCTATAACATAATTTTTCATAATTCCAATCCTAAAGCTTAGGATGTATAAAAAAGAGTAAGAAAATGCATGGAAACGTAAAGGACTAAGTAGATGTGTTTAATGTCCCTTAATACTACGATATGATGGGAACTTGGTGGTATTTGGAAGACTTAGTGTTACTATGATTTTATCATGATGTCATGTGATTTAGATGAAGGTATCCCTAGAGGCATATGGATTAGGTTAAAAACGCAAGGGGGCATTCATTTTGAAAATTTAGGGTTTCTTCCAAACCCTAATGAAATTGACAAAATTACAGTTGAAATGAAGTCTTTTCCTTCATTGCATGGTACCTCCACTAACCGTAATGCATGTTATAGAAAGATAGACTTCTAAGTTGTGAGATTCTCAAAACGTGATTCAAACAACAAACTCTTGACAAAAAATCTAATGAATTTAAAAGGGAATAGGACCAATATGGTTAGATTTTATTGGCATGAGGTACCTCTGTAAACCATAATGCATAATTTCGTCAAGCTCGGATGTAAATCTAGAAGCATATAGATAATGAACACTATGCATTAGAGGAAATTTTAGCCTAAAAGTTCCCATGAAATTTTCATGTACATAATATGTAAACCCATCAAAATACTTTAAATTTAAAAAAGGACCATGCAAGTATTTTAGAGGGAAAATTAAAAAACTACTTTTCTAAATTGTATTTTCATCTTATCTCATTATATGTTTACTCAAATTTCAAGTGTAGAAACTCATTGGATGTAGAATTAAATTTCACATCCAAAAAATACCCATTATGCGTACTTTGAGAAGACCCACATTGATAAAATTGAAGATACATTAAAAAATATGTGTTGCGTTTTGAACACATTTTTTTAATGTATCTTCAATTTTTATCAATGCGGGTCTTCTCAAAAGTATGCATAATGGGAACTCGTTGGATGCATAATTTAATTTCACATCCAACAAGTGTCTACACTTTAAATTTGAGTAAACCTATAAGGAGATAAGCCAAAAATACAATGAAAGAAAAATAGTTTTCTTCTTTTCCCTCCAAAATCCATATCTATTATTTTATTACTTTCCCTTAGGAGGCCACTTTCAGGCTGAAATTTCCTCTAATGTAAGTGCGAGCATTGATAGGGTTTTATAGGAATAGCTCGAGGATAGGTTGACCGATTGAATACTCGATCATAACCCTAATGGCTTGTAGAAAGTAGAGGGGAACCCAAAATTTTGAATATGCCCAAAATTTTCGGTGTTGTTGTAGTAGTTGTTGGATACCTATACCAATAGGTTTCATATTTCATGATTGGCAAATATAAGTGCCAAATATGCTCCATTTTGCTGTCACAAAGGTTCCATATTTACAAGAAAAGAAGGTGTATATAGGCCTGCATTTTCACAAAAGTTTATGGATGACCCAACAGTCTAATCTGGATCATGCCATGTTTTCAATTTATGTTGTAGAATAGAGAATGAAATCTGTCCAAACTGTTTAATCTTGGCAAATCAGTAGCTAGGTAGAGAAAATAAGGTTCCCAACTGCTTAATCTGGGACCTTGGAAGGAATAAGGGTTGTATTAGATAGGAAATGAAAGCAAAAAGCCAATGAAAAGAAAAAGGGCATTCAAATGGTTTGCAAATCCAAGTGCACCCTTCAAGAAGGAACAAAAAAAAAAAATGTTAGGTGAGCTAGTTGGGTAGGTAGATGGGGTTGCAGAAGTGGTGTCTCTTTCAAAACCAAAGTTGCTAAAACATCTATAGGAAAAGCAACACACTGGAGCATGACTAACTCCCTTGTTTTCATTTGTATATCACTCATTACTAACTTCCTTTCCCAAGCTGTACAGAGCACAAAAGTTTATATCTTTGTCATATTCTTATGGCTTTAAAAGCCACATTTCTTGTGCAAAAATCTTTTCATTTTGATCTACTCTTGATTCCAAGTTATTTTCAAAGAAAACTTGGTTGAACCAGCCCTCATCCATATGTTCCCTCCATATTAACAACTAACTCTATCACTTAGGTCCCTATACTCCACTATCCCTATTATTATAAACACCATGGTGTATAAACCCCACAATGTATAAATATCCCCTCCTGGGGACTATAGCCATAATGTTCACTCCCTGGGAATTGAATTAACACCTGGTTAAGGTCAAGAACCCATGCTCCACCTTTTTGTCCATCTCAATCTATTTTCCTACCCAAAAGTTCCATGTTGGCCTTAAAAACCCTTGAAGGAAACCTCTGAATCCCCTAAAAAACCACCCAAGGGAGGAAGCATTACGGAAATACCCTTCTCCCGCCTTATCCTAAGGTCGGAAAGCCAGCTTATCCTTTTTCGTTGTATAAAATCCATTTGACCCCTTTTCCTATAGTTCTGCCTTCTCAAGCGTTTGTACCTGACTTTTGCATGAAACCCGCAAATTTCACACTTTTCTAAGGTTGGTGCACCAAAATATTTTTGTAAAGAAAACCATAAAAACCCCCGAAAATCATTTGGCACATGGAGGGGCCCGCCGGTCACGGATAGCCGAGAAATATAGTTTTTTAAACCATCCCGCTGGCCGCTATCTCCCTTGCAGATTACCCGTCTGATGACCGTCCGATGGCACCTATCCCAGATCTACGGCACGCAGTGATTTCGGGAAAACCCGACGTCCGACAGTTAATAAAGACAGGTGTTAGATGCTGTGCAAGTTGATCGCCCGACAGCCGTCGGATCGCACGCCGGCAGATCGACGGCTCAAATCAATATCGGAGGACCCTAGACGTCTGACAGATACCTTCCAATATCTGTCAGACGCTTACGTCACGCGGGGACAGTTGTCACGCCCAAATCCCATCGGAGCCCCGTCTGACAGATTCTTGCCATGTAGGAGGGGTCCCGATATGACGACACCTGTCCCGCCCATGTCCTCGTCCTGCTGCCATGCACGTCACCACCACGTCCGCTCACCTTGTCCCTCATTCGCCCACCTGGCCGCCACCTCATCGTCCCCGTGGACCGGTCTTAGGCCGCCACGTCAGCCGATGACATCCTGCTGACGTCATCCAACCCGGGCCCTCATGCTGACGTCATGCTGACATCATCCAAAAAGCGCACCAAAAAACTATAAAACCATATTTTACCATTTTTTCACCGATTTTATCATTTTTCTGAGAAAAGCGCTGCTCCGCTGTCTGCATGCATTCCACGACGACTGTGCTACCAGCCACCCTGCGACCATTTGCAGAAGCTCAGACAGCTAACCCAGCTACTGCCTCATCCCAAGCTACTGTTAAATAGGTATTTGAGTCTTCGTCCTCCTTCGAACTGGTTTTTTCTTAAATTTCTTGTAAAATCCACCACAAGAAGCCATAAGATTGAAATTCCACCAAGAAACCAACTGTATCCTACCTCTATTCGACCGTTTAGAGTGGAAACGCAGCGGCGGAGACCTCATTTAGACTGCAATTTCTGCTAAAAACCCTGTCTTGTTCGCACAATCGTGAACTCACTGCATTACTCCCAAATTGTCGAAAAAAGGCCTGTCAAATTACATAAAGGCCTTCTCAGAAAGTTCAAACACTGTTGTATTTGACTGTGCACCAACCCTATTGGTTTCTGTCCCCCTCAATTTCACCATTTCAATTGGCAAACCTGGCATTTCAAGAATTACTTGGATCAGACATGGATACCCCTGCAGTCCTTAATGTCACTCCTTTGAATGCTCCTCAGAGGGAGCTAGACTGGCAGGATTTGGCGGACCTAGACTACCAAATCTCGGAAGACTGCCGATCCGGATGCACATTTCATATTCACCTGCTAAATGAGTTCAGGGCTAGGCACAAAGATGGAACAGACATCCTAGGCATTTGGGAGTCTTCCCTCCCAACTTTTAAAATTCCCCAAGTCACACAATTCCCTGACCTCATCTACTTATGTGCCAGTTGTTATGATCCAATACAGAGGGCTGTAATGAATCCCCAGGGCGAAGTTGTATTCTATACCACCCCTCAGGCCATCAGGGATATGGTTCAATTCAAAACCCAAAGGAAACTGGTTCCTTTATCCCTGTTGGACTTAATCAACCAAGGGACCAAGATACTCACAGAGGCAGAGATCCTGAAATTAAATCAACTGTTTATTAGCAAGTCGGACACAGTGCTGCATCCTCCCATCTTTGATG